>RJWJ010037845.1:0-15308 GCA_004363605.1 Indri indri
CTTGCCATTGCTATTCAACCCATCCCCAAAGCCCTCAGCCCGACCTTCACCCAGACCCCAAGGCTGGCGTTTTGCCCCCTGCTCCCATCCTGCCCCGTGCCCCTGAGCACATGCCCCCAGTGCCTCCCATAGGCCCTTCTACCAAGAGGCAGCCTGAAGGAGCCGGTGGCTTCGTTCTCTGGCCTCTCACCCTGGTTCAAGTTCCCCCTGATAAGCTCTCAGCACCTTAGGGCGGCAGCTCCTCAGGGCAGGAGCCAAGAACCAAGTTCACAGCCTCTGCCAGCGTCACACCCACGAGGGTCCATCAGCCAGAGCAGGAGCCCTGGCAACGCCCATGTCCCTGGGAGGCCCCTGTGACGTCACGTGGCAGAGAGGAGCAGTGTCGTCCTCTGGAGAGGAGGAAAGGACGGGAACCATGACCCCCTGACCCCAGGCATGCAGGGACAGTACCCAGCTGGGTGCTGGCCTGGGCAGCCCCGTCCCGGCGTCTTCACTCTCAACCACCCGCCGCACCGCCTCCGAGTGACCTGGAGGATGCTAATCTGGTAGCAATGGGAAGCTGTCCCAGGCTGAATAGCGTCCCCCACAGATCTGCATCCACCTGGGACCTCAGAATGTGACTTATTTTGAAATAGGGCCTTGCAGGTGTAATTGGTTAAACAAAAGTGAAGTCACACTGGATAACGGTGGGCCCCAAACACAGTGACCAGTGTCCTTACAAGACGCCGAGTGAAGACACAGGGAGAACATGCCGTGAGGACGGAGGCAGAGGCTGGAGCGATGCGTCTGCAGCCCAGGGCGCCAAGGACCGCCAGGGACCAGCAGAGCTAGTGAGGAGGCATGAACAGAAGGAACCGACCCTGCCCACACCTGGACGTCAGACTTCGGAGCAGTGAGGAGAAGATTCTGTTGCTTTAAGCTGCATAGTTCACGGTAATCTGCCGCAGGGGACCTAGGAAACGGAAGCAGAGGCCATTAGAGGCTCCCGCAGGGAGCACAGCTCTGATTTACGGTCTGCAGTCCCCTCGGGCTGTGGCAGGTCCTCAGTAAACGTTTCTGCAGGTGAATTAGACTCCTGAGGGCTTCACTCAGCCCTGCTCTTGCCTCCGCCCTCGCCTGAGCTGACGTCAGATTTGGGGTCAGCCCCTCTTCAAGGCCTTCGTCCCTCCTCATCCTCAGGGGAGCCTCCCGCTCCCTCTCTGCCGGACCATGCTGCCTTTAGTCATTTACCTCTTGACATACTTGTGCCTTTTGTCCCTCTTTTCCTTGCAAAGAGTCACAGTGAAATAGTAGGAGAGGCCCCTTCCCCTTCCCCCATGGTCACGCATCCCCGAGACACACGGCGGCGCTGCGTGGGTGCCCTCCCGTCAGCACAGGGAGAAGAGCCCGGCCTGAGGGCGTGGAGCAAATCACTTTGTCCTCCTGAACCCGGCTACCCACTGGCAAATGGGTGCGTTTGGCTAAATGGCTCCAGTGGCTTCTGACTCCAACATCAGGGATGCAGATATTATTTCAGAATTCTGCACATTCCACTCCGGATTCTCCTCACTCACTCGGTTATTCAGCAAACACTTACCCAGAGCTCACGCTGCGCAGGCCCTGTTCCTGAGCAGGGATCCGACAGTGAACAGACGAGATTCCTGCTCTCATGCGGCTGGCGTTCCCGTGAGTGTGAACGACAATAGGAAGATGGGAAAACGGTGAATCAATTCCGGAGGGTGGCAGTTCTGTGGACGACATGGGGACATGACACAGGAGTGCAGAGGGCCTCCCTGGGCAGGGTGGTCAGGGGAGTCCTCTGAGTAGGTGACACCAGACCTGAGGACAGAGGGGCAGGAGGGAGCAGGTCACAGGGTGAGCTGCGGGAAGAGCATCCCAGGAAGAGGAACGGCACATGCGAAGGCCGTGGTGCAGGAGGACTCGGGGTACTGGAGGGAGAGCTGGAGGCTGTGGCTGGGACGGAGGGAGTGGGGGGCGGTGGGAGGAGATGACTGGGACAAGCAGGAACCTGCAGGGCCTGTGGGACGAGATGAGGAGGTGGCATTGCTCTTCCCGGCACAGTGGGAGCCCCTGAAACATCTCCTTGGGGTGACCCGATCTGTCTGCATTCTGAGCTCACTCTGGGCGCTCAGAGAGTAGCTCGCAGGGGTGGGAAGAGGATGGGAGCTGAAGGGCCCGTCAGGTCTGTTGTAGTGACCCAAGCCAGGACAGAGGTGCAGACTCAGGGATGGTAGGTGGCAGGGCATGGAGAGGCAAGGACAGACAGGGGACGCGTTCTTACTTGAACAGATTCCATGGAGGCTGGAGGAAGAGGGAAGCCTGAGGATGCCACACGGGTCATTGGCATGAGGAACCAGGCGCTTGGTGGCACCACTCACTGGGAAGGGGACACTGGGTCTTTGGTGGCTTTGTTGAAAAGCTGCCAGATCTGAAAGCCTGAGAGGCTCCGAGGCCTGAGCTGCTGGGCTGCCCTCCGCAGGGCCTTGTGGACAGGTGTCGTGGGCACGGAGGGGCCCGAGTGCAGGTTCCTACGCCCCAGCCCCGGCCGAGGACCGACCCCAGGCAGACTGCAGTGCAGCACGAGGCCCAGCATCTGGGGGTGCCGGGCAGAGCTGAGCCCGGGCTTCGTGGAGGAGGCTGGGAGGAGCTGAGCGACCCTTCACGGAGCGGCACTCATCACAGGCCCTCCTGACGCCCCAGACCACAGGATGGGGAGTCGTTAGGGGATGGCGCTCGAACAGAATCCTTCGACGTTGCCGTGTGGACTTGAACAAGGCTGCTCTCTCAGCTCCAGCCCCCTCGTAAGCCGAGACTATAAACTGGAAATAAATTTAACTGCAGAAAATTGTCAGATTTCAGACATTCAGCTTAATCAACGACACATTTTTCATTCGTCTGGCTATTGTGATTCTCAGAAGACTCTCGGCCTCTCATTAGACACTGAGTCATCTTCTCAGCGCAATTTGAAGGAGAGAAAGAGAGAATGAAAGAAAGAACAAATGAGAAAGAACAGTAGAAAAAGATGAGAAGGGAGAAAGATGCCTTTCAACATCCTTTGATATTGAAAGGAGAAGGTGTATTTCTCCTTTCAACATTCAGATGAGACACATGATTCTCATCCATCTCCTCAAATGTTCTCCTGACAGGACTTTAAACATTCAGCCAGTTTTGTCTGTTTAAGTGTTTGAGACATTGGTGCTCCTCGACGCCGGATGCTGGGCGCAAGAGCGTCCTCCTAAGAACCACCCCTTTGCCTACATTTCCACTTGGGGGGCACTGGTAGCTTTCTCAGATCAGTACCAGACACTCCCCTTTGGCCCTACTAATCACCGAGGTGAAATAACTCAGACGTGGTGGCCCTACTATGTGCCGGTCGAAATGCTCAGCACACACCCACCCGTGTCCCCCTCCCGGGACCTGGGAAGGCAGAGCCGCTCTCAGCCCGCTCCCCACAGGGGAAAGGAAAGCCCATGAGGTGCAGAACTGTCCTGGGTCAGAGGTGGCCCTGCGGGGCGGCACATGCCCCCAGCGCCTCCTCCCACCGGCCCTTCTCCAAAGTGGGAGCCTGAAGGAGCCAGCGGCCTCATTTTCTGGCCTTTGGAGGACCTGCCCTGCACGTAAATAGTGGTTTTGCCAAGACAGTGGGACTGGCGAGTTCTGGTGGGTTCTGGATGGAGCCAGAGCAGAGGAACCTGGCAGAGCAAAGCTCAGCCTGGCCGGGTCGGGGGGCCCAGAGACCCCTCCCTCACCCTGCTGGGGCCGCACCCACCAGCCCCCAGGCAGCCGCCCGCCCTGTGCACCCCACAGTCAGAGAGAGGCAGAGAATCAACGCTGCCTCCTGCGTGTCGCCACAGGCAAGGGGTCCTCAAGATGCATTCTAGCAAAATCTAGAAAAAAAAGATGACTTGCACATAAGAGTCCCAGGCCCGTGTGGGATAATTGTACATGTTCCCAGACTAAAAAGACATTAAGCAAATATCTATATCACTGATATCACGGGGCTTCTCTTATTATTACACGTATACAATTACACAAAGCGGTGAGTCATTCTTCACTTTAAGCAAAGTTCCAGTCTCAGTGAATTTTGTGCCAAAATCCTGCCTTTTCTTTCTCTCACAACAATCCTGGTCCTTGTGACTTTGGCTTATGAAAACCACTGGTTGGAAAGATAGAAATATTTGAAGGTGTTTTTTCCCTTAAGATACACACACATATTGCCAAGACTCATCTGTGCGCCTCTGGATAAAAGCAGATTTCACACACTAGTGGAAGATATGTCCACCGATGGAATCTACTTATGTAGGGGCCTTTGGGGAAACCGATATAAATTATTCTTTCCTTTTAAACAAAGTTGTTTGAGTGCGGCACAGCAAACTCTGAGGGAAATGAGCAAAGGCATGAACATATCTCTAAAACAGAAGGAAAATCACTGTTTCCTAAAGAAATATGTAAACAGTATGTAAGAGAATGCTTAACAGAAATGTGTTTATGGATTCGGAATCTTGCCAAAACCCAAATAATTTTTAAGAAAATATTCAAAGTGGCGTGGTAACCTTGAACATATCACATGTTTAAATGTCTTCTGTAGACAATGAGACCATCCAGGAATGAAAGCCAGTATTTAAAAGGAGATAAAAAATGAACTAGAGCTAACATTTTGAGCTCATATTGAGAAGGAAAAGTGTGGACACAAAAGGAAAGTCCACACCAAACAATACTTATTTGAAGTTTCAAAAAAATTAAGGTTTTTAATTTTAATTTAATATATCCTTCTCTGCCAAACGTTAACAATTATGCCCACTGAGTTTCTTTCATTGAAGTTTCCGAAGAATTAAGATTTTTAATTCTAATTTAATGTATTTTTCTGCCAAGCATTAAAAATTATACTCATTGGGTTTCTTTCTTTCTTTCAGTTTTCAGAAATGATAAATGGTGAGGAGGAAATGGCGTTCCAGGCCTGGCTCAGCCTGGGAAGGTCCATATTCACAAGAAGCCACCACTGCATTTACACGAAACCCCCGTGGTCCACCGCAATCCAGAGGCCAGCAGAAGTAAAAACAATATGAAGATGAAAGCCTGAATCACCAATTAAAAGATGATTTTTTTTAATCAGCAAGGGTGTTTTCTATGAGGTCTTACAGCTGAAGTCCTCGAGCAGTAGACTAGTGCCTATCCATGCATCTCACATCTTTTCTAGGTTGGTCTGTGGATTAATTAGGACTCTAGATTACGAGTGACAGAAATCAAATCAAATGGCTCAAAAACTGGAGATTTACTAAATTACATCTTTAGAAAGTCCAAATCGATTGGCTTCAGGCATGGCTAAATCCAGGTTCCCAGATAGGCGGCATCTCTTCCCATCCTTGTGTCTGCCTTCGCCTCTGCGGGCTCCATTCTTGGGCAACCTCTCCTCGTGGCCTGGCTCCTGGCAGATCCAGCAATCACAGCAAAACGTGAATTTTGTATCCCTCAGTTTCAACGGAAGAATTGAGGCTCATTGGCTCTGACTGGGTCCCTTGGCCATCCTGGAGCCAATCTCTGTGGCCAAACGGGATAAAACATTCTGACAGTTCAGCCCTGAGCTAACTCATGCTGCCGTAGGGAAGTGCCCGGTCTCAGACTTCTAAAGCAGGACCTGGCTCCTTGTAAGAGCTGTGTCACAGGAAGGGGGAGGAAAGCACTTGCCGGTTTCCTATTACAGCAAAATGTCAAGCTTTCTTCTATACCCAAGTACGCCCAAGACCCCGCCAAGGTTTGCCTGGAGAGGAGGAATTACGTGACTCTTGCATGAGGACAAAGTGTGAGTGGCAGAGGGGAGAGCAGACCTCCTAGTCATGGATCAGCATCTTCATAGAGGCTGTTGGAAGGGCCCTGGCAACGTGCATTGGGAAGATGTCACGGTATTTTTCCAGTAAAACATTTAAGATCTATAAAGAAGTCACAATATTTGGCCAGGGGGTAAAATAACTAAGAATTGCTTTGCTCATTGAGGTTTTTAACTGGTAAAAAATACGGCATGAAATTCTGTCAATTTTAGAGGGCTGGAGCCCTGGGCAGGGCCGCCCCCTGAGCCACCTGCACAAGGACAGGTGAGGGGTGGTTTCCCAGAGGAAAGCAGAGGGGCTGGCACTTGCAGAGAGGGGAATAGAGGCTAAGCGGGCAAGCAGCGGATGTCCACACCGACTCCGAACATGTCACCTCGGTTCTCAGACTCTCCTCTCCCTCTTGCTCCCTGGCACAGCCCCGTATCCACAGATAGGTGGGGTGCTCCTTCACGAGGGATGTGTCATAAGAGAACCCACAGTTTGATTCAGCCACGCGTACTGGGTGGTGAGTGTGTGCTGGGTATCGTGCTCACTAGTGGAGAGGTGCCGGGGAATCCGGCCTGTTCTCTTGTCCCCAAAGATCTCATAGCCGGGAGGGGCAGAAAGATCCATAACCTGACAGTTAAAATGTAATTTGATAAAGAATAAAAAGATAATCAGGAAATATTATTTGACTACTTAAATGATAGAGATGAATATGCATTTCTAGGGGGTCTTGGCTGAGTCATCACTTCGTACAATGTGGTTCCTGCTATCTCTCCAGCCCCATTCCTCCCAGTCCAGCCGCGTTGGTCTTCTTTAAGTTCCTTGCATGTGACAAGTTCCTTTGCACCCCAAGCCTGTGCTCGGCTTGTTCCCTCCTTCTGAGGTACCCTTTCTTCCATACCTTCAGCCGATCATCCAGCCTTCCAAGATGAATTTTGGTTTAGACAGAAATGAGTTCTAAATTGAGTCCACTTCCGTTGGAATTTCTGATGGTCTTTGGAGCAAAGGAAACTCACCCAAGGATGTATTCTGACATAATCACACACTCTCTTTTCTTTTATAGGACCATTTGGGTTTTCCAGTTCTATTTCTCCCCCCACATAGGCTTCCTGCTTTTATTGAACAGCACAATACATGGTGGAGCTTTATAATAACCTTCAAATACTCTACTTTATGAAGAGAAAGAGCAACGATGGATGCATGAGTGTTAACAGAGGCAAATGCCGCCCCTCTCTTTTGATTTGGCTTCAGAAATCCTGTGACAACATGGCAGGATTTGGATTGACTCAAATTGCACCATATCTGAGTGGCCTCATTTAAAAAAAAAAAAATCTCCTCTGGGAATTCGTATTTGTTTTCTCTGCAGGTGATTCATTTTTCTCCCATCACTTTGAACACATAAACTTCAGAACATGTCAAGCACAGCATCAATTCATTTCAAAGTATTCACCATCAACTAGGGCCATTTTCAAGCCCACGCTCTTGCCCTTTCCCTAAAGTAGCCATTTTTATAATAAAGAGCAGTTAGAATACTTAAAAACTTGACTGATTTAGAAATTGTTTCCAAGAAATCCATGGGTTGATTTTTTTTCACTTGATATTTGCTTTACAAAAGCATTTTCCTACATCCTCCAACTCAGAATGACAGTTGTTGATGCTGATTGAGGCTGAAACGATGATGATGAAGATGATGGCGATGCTGCTGTTGGTGGAGGGGGCGATGATGAGGGTGATGGTGATGTTGGTGATGATGATGGTGGTGATGAGAGTGATGACGATATTTACGACGGTGGAGGTGGTAGTTCCCCACACACTGGGAAACGTTGGTTGGAGATGGAAAGTATTAGCTGTGGGTAGTTCACTAACAGATACAAAATATTCCTTTCACATTTGGATTCCCCAGTGCGTCTGGTAACAATTTTAACCTCTTTGCAGTGTTCACAGGGAACCCCCTATGATTCTAATTTGAGAACCTTAACCATCCAGAAACATCTGAACCCAGATAGATCCTGCCAGCCCAACAGTGGAGGTCACGTCACTGGGTCAGGGTCTCCTTGAAAGGTGCTTCAAAAGTGGTTACCATGGAAATCTCTAGAACTCATTGCCTACATCCAAAGGGAATCCTTAGGGATTGCTGAGTCGGGTCAACTGTGAAATTATTAATATTTGGGGAAAGAAGTTCCTGTCTGAAGGCACACCATGTAGGTGAATTTCCTTCTTGAAACGATGAGTCTTTTTTAATCTGCCCTCAGTGGGAATTGACTCCTAAGGAGCCTGTCACATCGTGAGCCAACAGAAATCTTCACAGAAGCATCTCGGGCTGGGCTCTTCTGGTGGGGGTTTGCTCTGGCCATCGAGAGAGAGACTCCAGGACCTCGTGCATCATCATGCTCCCATCTAACACAGACCAGCCACATTCGCAAGTCACCTCCGTGAGCCAGGCCAGGCCGTTCATTGGACAGTGACCTGCTTCCATGTCGACGACCAGGAGGAAGACGTAGGTGAAGAGTCAGCTCACCTGGGAGCCACCGCAACCCGCTTTTCCTTTCCTTTTCTTCCAAAATAAGTAAATAATTCATGCAGTAGTCTCGCCCCTCATCTACAGCAAGAAAGGCTGGTACAGATATGAATATATTAATCAGCCTCTGCTCGCAGACTCACTCCCTTCTTTAGTCAGAGCCTTTAATTTGGGTGCTGTGATTTTCAAAGTCAGTGAAATGCTAAATAGAAGCATGTCAGCTGGTATCGAATGCATCCCCAAAATAACATCACTGAGAATGGATCCTTTGATAAAATACTCCTAAAGAGTTTCAAGATACGTAATGGTTTGGTTTTTTTTTTTTTTTTTTTTTATTTTAAACAACAAACTTGGCAGAATTTTCCTCCAGGTTCCAGCTTTACAAAGATGATTTTCATTCCAAAATGATTTTGAGGTTGCAAAATGTGCTTACCTCTCACACTCCCCCTGTGCAGAATTGTCTGTTTTTCATTTTACAGTTAATTTTAAACCTGAGATGGATGACTTCTTTAGTGCTGAGTCACTGGAACGGAAATGGCCTAATTTTCAGTTACATGTGGGCAAAATGGGCGTCTGGAGCTAGTATGTGAGCAACACGGCATATCCCTTAAGAGACTAAAACCAACAAATTATGCTGGCCAAAAGATTCTCTGATGCTCTCTAAGAATGGTCTTTCTCTTGTAAGTTTTTCCTGGCAATAGGAAAAGGGAGGTTTAAAAAAAAAAAAAAATTAAGTATGTTTGTCTTTCCTGCTAGACTATATGTGATCTGAATTTAGCATCTGATTCTTAATTGTCTTAGCACCGTCCACTCTCCCTTGCATTGGAGAACAAATCCTCAGTAAATTCCTACTGACGGTTTGATTAATGACTCTAAGAATCAGGAGATGGCAGATCCTGGTGTGAGCTGTGATAGTTGAAAAAGAAGAAAAAGCCTTACTTTCATAAAAAATAGCTGTTACAGGCTGGATTGTACCTCCTGCCAAATTCATATGTGAAGCCATAGCCCCCAGTACCTGGGAATGTGACCGTCTTTGGAGACGGGGTCTGTACGGAGGTGATTAATGTTAACTGAGGTCATTAGTCCAGTAATGTCCAATATGACTATTGTATTTAAAGAAGAGATTGGGACACTGACATGAATAGAAGACACAGGAAGATGGCCATCTGCAAGCCAAGGAGAAAGGCTTCAGATGAAACCATCCTGCTTTAAAATCTCAACTTCTATCCCCCAGAACACTGAGGAAATAAATTTCTGTTGTTGAAGCTACTCGGTCTGTAGTAATTGGTCACAGCAGCCCTAGAAAACTAATATAATAGCTGTCTTCCCTTTCTCTGGGGTTCTATTGGGAGAGCTGATATTGTTTATATGCATGCATGGAGCCCATGAGTGAAATATGACATGTTTTTATATCAAAGTCAAGGGTGAGAGACATTTGAACTTGAGCTTAAGCGTTCCAATTTATAGCTGGCCAGATAGAGCTTCTGTAAATTGCATTGTCCTCAAAGAGTTCCAAATGATTGATAATCTCCACTAGTGAGAAAAGTAAGTGGCCTTCCTATATTACTATTTGATATACCCCCACTCCAACTCCACCAAAAAGATAACAGGCATTCAGATCATATCTCAAAAACTAATCTGAGCAGAAATGTCAAGCCCCAGGGGGCCACCTGTCTATTAGGCAGTGCGCCCACAGCAAGCAGGTGCTTGTCAACTTGCTCCTGCCTGTTATATAAACCTGATGGTAAGCGGGTATAAGTTAGGGGGGAAATTTATATATTAAAATTTTTAAAAATAGAATAACCCATGTTTAGTGCATGCTGAGCATGTTCCCACTCAATGTTCCTAAATCACGGCTTCCCTCTCTCCATCTCCCTGTTCAGGAATCTCCAGATCCCCTCAAATCTCCTCTCTCCGCTCTGGGAGGATTGTGATCCAAGCCCAATGTCACCATGGATTCTTGTCGAAATTGAAAGTGATTTAACGAGTTGGGGGCATCTGGGCAAATGTGTTTCTCTCATGTCCACACTCATTAGGGAATTACAAATTAAAACAACAGTGAGATACTACTAACCACCTATTAAAATGGAGAAAATCCAAAATTGTGACACCAAATTCTGATGAGGATACGGAGCAACAGGAACTCTAATTTATGGTTGGAATGCAAAATGGCACAGACCGTAGAAGACAATTTGGCAGTTTCTTACAAAACTAAACATACTCTTACCATACGATCCAGCAATCATGTTCCTTGGTATTTACCCAAATGAGTTAAAAACTTATGTCCACAAAAATACCTGCATATAGATATTTATAGAAGCTTTATTCATAATGGCCCCAACTTGAAAGCAACTAAGATATCCTCCGGTATGTGAATGGATAAACAAACTCTGAAAAAAAAATTAGGTAAATCCAGATAATAGAATATTATTCAGCACTAGAAAGAAATGAGCTATCAAGCCATGGAAAGACATGGAGGAAACATAAATGCATATTACTAAGCAAAGGAAGCAAGTCTGAAACGACTATGTACTGTACGATTCCAACTATATGATGTTCTAGAAAAAGCAAAACTACAACAATAGGTCAAAAGATCAGTGGCTGTCAGGGATGGGGGAGAGGGAGGGATGAACAGGTGGAGCACGGAGGATTTTTGGGTAGCAAAAATACTCCGTACGATTATGTCATTTTACATTTGTTCAAACCCATAAAATGTGCAAGACCGAGTGAACTCTAAAGGAAACTATGGACTTTGGGTGACAGTGATGCATCCGTGTAGGTTCACCTATTGTAATAAATGTATCACTCTGGTGCCGGCTGTTGACAGGGAAGATGTACAGGTGTAGAGGCAGAAGATAGACGGGAAATCTCTGTGCCTTCTGCTCATTTTTCTGTTAACCTAAAACTTCTCTAAAGTAAGGTCTATTAAAATTTTAAAAGTCCTGTCTTCACTCTGATTGGTCACATGCCCAGTTCTGAACCAATTCCAGTGGCTGAGGGGAAAACCGTGTGTTCACTGGCTTAGCCCAGGGTCATGTGATCTCCCCCGAACCAATCACAGTGGTGAGGGCAAGGGTTTGCTATAGACCCATCTACAGATGACTAAACGTTTTCATGATGAAATATGTCTTCTTTCTCAGCCAGTTTGGATGGTCTAGACTTAAAAAGTAATTGACTCTGCTTCCAGCCTGTCTTCCACACTCCTGGGTTAAGCAGGCACAGACAATGCCTGGGAAAAGGGCGGCAGGACTCACAGAAAAAATGGATGAAGAGGCCTGGCCTCCCCAGCCTTCACGGTAACGGAGGAAGCAAAATGCACATGCTCACACATGGGTGCACACACAGGCACACGCGTGTACCCCAGTACATGTGCACTCATGGATACACCCCACAGCACTCATGTCCACCTACACATGCCCCGTGCACATATACACACGCACACACACACATACACACACACTTCTCTTGTGCTTCTCTTGAAAAGAGAAGTCTGGGGGATAATCTACTTCCTGGAGACCCCACCCCCACTTTCTACTCAACAACGCATTGTAATGGCCCCACCTCTGGTTGAGCTGTGGGGTGACAATTTGGGGTATGGATTAGTCCAGTTCTGTAAAGTAAATCATCTCTTCTTAAAAATGGGTTTTCTAAACTGTTGGGCTTTTGCAGGAGGCTGAGATGACGCCCAGAGAGAAAGTCATCTGTCAAAGGAGATTCCCTGACATGAGAGGGGGCCCAGAAGTCAGGGAAATGCACAGGGAGGTCCCCAGACAGACGGGAGGAGAAAGACCCGATGCCAAGAGCAACAGCCCACAGTCCCGCCATCCGAGAGGACCTCACTCACGTGCCCCACCCAACAATGGGGCGACTCCAAGGGCCCCGTGCACCTTGAAGTCCTGTGGGGACTTCAGCATTTAGGACATGACATGCTACCTGGGAAGGTCTTCACTCTTGGAGCCTGAAGAAAATGTCGAGCTGCTTCTTCAATGTCCCCTGACACTTTTTTTTTTTTTTTGGTTGTTCGTTGGGTAAACAGAGGCACAGAATGAGGAATACTCTCCTTTTAAAGTCTGAGGTCTTTGTGTACCTACAATCACTTTGTCTCTAAACTCAAAATTGCCCTTTACAAAAAAAATTACTAAGCACCATGATTAGGGCGTTTCAGACTCCCGCTCAGCTCCCTTTGCAGAACCAGCCTCACATGAACTTGAGAACGGTTTCAGAGAGCGGGGACACCTGGTGCCGAATGAGAAGGTAACAAGCGTTCCTCTGTTCGTCTGAGTTGTCTGATCTCTCCGGTGAAGAGCTGAGACTGCTGAAAACCACATTTATCAGTGAGGTGGGCGTATCATTCAATCCCATTTTCAAGGAGTTTTTTGTGGTTTTGTTGCCTGTGTGAAGTGATTTTCTGGTGCCATTCTGCTAGCCCCCTCACTCCCTGCCTGGAAGGTGATGTAGATGTATTTGCACTCCCAGCAGGAGAGGTGACCCTTGGTAAAAGAAACCCCCAGCTCTGGGGATTAAGCAGTTCCAAGCTTGGGCTCTGAAAGTCACCACAGGCTGCAGCATGAATAGCAACCAAAGAGCACTGGAGGAGAATGTGCCTGCAGCTCTCGAAGCCCCAAACCTTTTTGCTTTTCCAGAGAGGATCACTCTCACCTTGTAAGTCTCAGAGCCAGAGACCGGTCCTGCCCCTGGGGTGGTGGACCTTGGTGGGTCTGGATGGGGTCTGTGCCATTCGGGGGGCGGGGTAGCGCAGATGAGTGAGCATGCTTGCACACAGAACTACTGACCCTGGACTCTTCGTAGGGGGCTTACAGGCTGGCCACTGTGCTGCGTGTGCGTATTGCAGAATGCTTTCTAGAAAGTCTTTTGATCATTGTCTTAACACCACTCATGTCAACACAATACTTCAAAAACACTGTTGCAAAGGTACCATTTTAGGACAATGTGCTCAGGGTAAACGCTATGTCCCAGCTCCCCTATCCCTGCCTACAGCTCCACTTCCCGCCACTACTTGGTCACAGCTCTCAAGGGAACATGGTTAAATACCCAAGGATCTCCCCACTGATGAATTCTAAAGCATTTCGGGCTTGTGTGGCAGTCAAGAGGACAACTGTCCTATTCCCTGAGGGCCGCAGGCAATCTTCCTCCTTGTCCCATAACCCATTTGTGGTTAACAGAGAGAGTTGTCAATTGTCAGAAAATAGGCGGCCCCTCCGGGACAGGCCCATGGCACTCTCCCGTGCTGGGCACCATTATCAAGCCGTGTTTGGTCTCTCTGGGGCGTCCCGTCCAAGTTGGCTTGCTGCTTCCTCAGTTATCTCCCTGAAACAAATTTCCTTAAACTGATGCTGCAGAATCCCATTCCAGAACTTGTCATCATTTCTAATGAATATAAATTTCCATAACAATTTTTTAAATTAGCCACCAGCATTATGGGTTCCCAGCAGCCACAGCATAAATTTCACAGGTTTCCAACCCTGCATATATTGTAACTGAAAAGATCAGAACTTAAAATCAGGAAAACGGAATCATCATGCTCTCCGACACTTAAAGAAGCATTTAATCTGGGTAATCAATGTACGGTAATAAAAGCACTTTTATTCTCAATTTATGATATTCTCTTGTAAGGCTACTCAATTAAAAACCTATTGATTGATCAAACATTTAACCATTTGAAAAGTATTTTTTTAACGACTTTGTGCAGAACACCATTAGGTGTGATGAAGTTACAAAGAATCGGAACGCAATTCAATTAAATGAGGCAGTTAATGATGAGCTCCTGCCATGCACCAACAACTCTGCTAGATTCTGGGATCCAGCAGGGAGCAAAATGCAGATCTTATCACTGTCGAGATGACTGAGTAAAGTAACGCATCCGCTAAATTAGTAGCTCCAATTTATTGAAGGCTTTGTGCTAAACAGGAGATGAGTTAGCATCAGACAGAGGCGAAGGATGGGAAACGCCTTCATTTCCTACAAGTGACGTGCTGCATGGAGAACATGGCCCCTGAAGAGGACTGTGGGCCATGATATCCTATGAAAATCATAGCAGAAAGTGATGCTCCTGGACTCAGACCCCTCAGGACAAAGCCAGCTCTGCCCGCTACTCGCTTTGAATGTACATAGGACACTGGAACACTCTGGGCCTCAGTCACAGTGGTTGCTCTCCTGGCTGGTGGCAGTGTGTTTGTGAAGGCAATAGGCAGCTCTGAAAACTTAAATAAACATTACTATTTAATTAAGTTGCCATGGCAGTAAATCTTAGTGACGCAGGTTCAGAAAAGGAGGGGCTCTCAACCCGGGGCCATTTTTCCCTCCAGGGTACACACTCATATATGTCTGGACAGTTTGGGTTGTCATGACTGGGTAGGAGCATTACCAGCAACTACTGAGTAGAGGCCAGGGAGGCTGCTAAACATCCTACGATGCACAGGACAGCCCCACAGCAGAGTCAACCGGCTCAAAATGTCAATAGTGCCGAGGTCGAGAAACCTTGAGACGGTGCAGCAGCAATGGCCGGTGCTTACTGGGGGAGGGGAGGAGCAGACAGGGAGAGGGGCCTTCCAGGAGGGTTCCCAGCACAAGCAAGGACCAGGAGGGAGGGACGATGGGCGGGGGGCAGGCCGGCTGGGCTGGAGGGTGCAGGTGGGATTCGGGAAGGGCACGTGCGGTGGCTCCGCTGCAGTGTTCTTCTTCTGACGGCGGCAGGTCCTCAGGCTTCCACTGAGAGACTCCCTGTCCCTGCCGATGTGGTGAAGGCGGGATTTTCATCAAACTGCAACCCCCTCCCCCAGTCCAGGGGTTAACATGTGGCCAAGACAGGGCAGTCCGTTCCTCCTCTGGGGATCTGAACCATGAACAGTGACACGAGGGCCCACAAGGCTGGAGTGGATTCGCCAGGATGGTGGCACAGGGACCCAGGAGCTGCCCTGATGGCACCCGACCTCCTGAATCTGGCTCTTCACGTTTAATCT
>RJWJ010037846.1:0-15312 GCA_004363605.1 Indri indri
TTTTTTTTTTTTTTTTTTTTTTGCTTTGAAGCTTCCTCTGGGGTTGGCCAAGAACCTGCCAGATCTGCAGTGAACTGTGGGCCTTCCTCATCCAACCTGCTTTCTTCCCTCCTGTCCTTTACCGGGATTTACCTCCAGTGACCCTCTTGCCCTCCTAACGTCATCTCAGTCAGCTTCCTGAAGAACCCAATTGACCGAGCACCAACCTGCTCCAGCCAATCCTAGATAGTCTGAAAAACGTGTTAGATAAACTCAAGGGACACATGGACCCAGAGTGAGAAATGAAGCCACCCTCAGTCACTCCAAAGTTGACTGAGTTAGAAATATGGAAAAACACACTTACAACTTAACACGTTTGGAATAGTGAGAGCTGGAGACTTATTTAGTAAAAGTAAAAATAAGTTTCATCTGAAAACAAAGAAAGTTAACAAGGCCTACAAGCACAATAATCTGGAATCCCTTAGTGTAGGGACAGGTCCTAAAATGCCCGTGAGCAGGTTTATGTCTAATGAGTGACTTTCGGAAATTTAGGCACAAAACAACAATGTATGTTCATACTGATGACCCTAAACAGTGAAGAACATTTCAGTTAATTGATTTTCACTTTACAAATACAAAAAGCACAAAATGTATTTTAGAAATTTTTTCCTCTAAAATGTTTAAAATGTTAAAAGCCATGATGATTGCAGAACCGTATTTCACTAGTAGAATACAAATTTATATAGACACATTCACCAAGAATTTCTAATAAAGAAGAGATTGTGTACCACATCTTCTTCTCAAGCACATCTTAAAATGCATATTACCCAGGTTATAACGGGATAATTGATCTGAAAATCTAACAATGTCAAGACTAAGGGTGGGCCAGCGCGGAGGCTCTCTCCTGCAATCCTAGCACTCTGGGAGGCTGAGACAGGAGGATTGCTTGAGGTCAGGAGTTCCAGACCAGCCTAAGCCAGAGCAAGACACCACCTCTACTAAAAATAGAAAAAATTAGCTGAGCGTGGTGGTTTACAGCTGTAGCCCCAGCTATTTGGAAGGCTGAGGCAGGAGGATCCCTTGAGCCTAGGAGTTTGAGGTTGCTGTGAGCTAGGCTGATACCACGGCACTCTAGCCTGGGCAACAGAGTGAGACTCTGTCTCAAAAAAAAAAAAAAAAAAAAGGCTAAGGGTGGAAATTCCTTGGTGGCAGACATAGAATAAAACCTGTGATCAAAAATTTTTTTTATGGCAGAACAAAATTGTTTTCTGGAATAAGTGAAGGAAAATGTGGATGACTATAACTGATTATGCCTCCTTAATATTTGAACAAGTCCTGCAGCCTAGGGAAGCCAACTAGGGCACTGAGTATTAGATTTTTATTGCAGCACTATTTAGTTAGCCAGTAAGTGTGTTTCTAACAGACTTCCCTGATGATAATCCCAGAGTGAAAGAATTTAAGCCATCAGGTTTCTTGAGCTTTGAGTGTTTAGATTTGTAAATACCCAGTCATTAAATAATAGATTTTTTATATTTTCATATACTTTGGTGGAGATTGCATATATGAAAGCTTCAGTGTAACAAAAGCTCTAAACTGGACACCTGTAGGGAACACATTTGCATGTGTGTGTGTCTACGTTTATATGCACACATTAGTATAGACATCTTGGTTCAAGGTTATGTCTTCATTGCACATACGCTGATATTACACTGAAGCAGTTAACAAAGGCTTAAAAGTTTCAATTCAGTTCACATCAGCTGTTTCTTCTATCAAGCTCTGTGGTAGAAACTTGGGATACAGAGATGATGAAAACACCATCCCTGCTCTCAAGCAACCTGCCATTTAATTAAGAGAAGATAAATATGCAAATAAATTAATAAAATGTGGTATAAAATATGAAACAAAGGAAACCTGGGTAAGCTGCAGAAGAGTGAGAAAGTTTCTTGGCCGAGACAAAGTGGACAATGGGTTCTGCTGGGAAGATTTAGAAGAGGGGACGCCAAGGTGGGGCTTTAGTAGAAATTTGCCAGGTGAGCAAACCTGAGCACATTCTAGCCCTGTGGCTTCCAACTGCGGTGAAACACGTGGCCCATTTGGGAATCTGCAGATTCCAGTTTGGCTGGGCGGTAACGGGGAAGGAAGGCGGCAGTGAGAAAATCTGGAGCTCGGGCCACAGCACGGAGGAACTTGTATGAGATCTCGAGTGAAAAAGGTGAGGAACTGAATTTTTAAAACATTTTTATTCTGACTAAAAAAAAAAAAACTCGTTCATCTTTTGTTTCCATTAAAAAGTATGACCATTATTCTGCACTATTATTTTTTAAAAATCTTTGCTGATTTGGTAAGTAAAAATGCTTTCATTTATATTCTTCTGATTGGAAATATTCTCGAACTTTTTAAAAAAAAAAAACAAAGGTTGTTATTAATACTTTCTATTCTTCATATTGTTTGTTCACTTTTGTATCAGCATCTAGTGGTTTTCTTATTTCTAGAGGTACTTTATATATTCATAATTTAACACAGAGTGTCTGAAAATACATTCCTCATTTTTTAGTTGACCTTTATGTTTTCTGTAGAAAAATTTAAAGATTTGTGTAATTAAGTCTATTGTTCTTTCTTTATTTCTTCCATTGTTTAAAAGGCCTCATCTACCCCAAAACTTAAAATATATGTCAAATTTGCATTGTTGTTAATTGTACGGCTTTAAGCAAAGAAATGGCATGATCGGACTTGTACTTTGGGATGATGATACTGGCGGGAATATGAATGATACATTTTTTTTTGAAATACGTACCTGCTCTCATCCTCTCAACTTCCCTCACTTTTTCTCCATACATTCCTACTGACTAAATGATTGACTCACCAAACTCCATCCAAGTTCATTGCTACCTGACATCTTATGCCTTTGGTTTTCTATCCCTTTTGCAATCCAGATGGCAACTATCAACTACTTCCCTCTTGGTGGTTGGCTTTTCCTAATCTTCAACAGGTCTGATGCTTAGGAATCAGTGTGACTTGAGTTATTCTCTCCCACATGTAGGTAACAAGATGCAGATGTCTCCTGACATTGGTTAGGTATTTAACAAGGCCTCAGAGGGAACTCATACCAGATACCACCATCTGTTATTTTGAAGGCAATTGGGTTTATTGCCTGTGCTCCCGAAGACACTTTCAGCCAGGCACTTAGAAAACAAGTGTTTATTGAGTGCCCACGGGGTGCAATGTACTAGGTGCTTGTCAGTTGCTTTTTTGCCACAGTAAATTTTCTGGAAATAGAGAAGTTCTTCAGAATCGACAAGGATTGATAGAAGCAACAAAAGTCAAAAGTACACATCAGCAATATGGCAGGGCTAAAAGTGACAATCCTGACAACTCAATGTGTAGCAGAGGAAAGCATGCTGAAACTCCAAGCACAGCATTGCTGTCTTATAAGCGTTGTTTCCATTTATGCCTGAACTCCCCTTGGTAAAGTTTATCATTTAAACGTAGAAGGAAAGAATCAGAGAGGGCTCAGAAAAAATAACAAAATTATTTCAACCTGCCTCCTTTTTTAAGCCAACCAACTCATTCTTGGTATACCCATTTTTCCCCAAATTTATCTTTCTTTTGTCAACTAGCAAGTTCTTTTCTATACTTCCTCCCATATCCAGCCTGGCCACGCTGCTTGATTCTCCCATTGAATGATCTTTAGAAGACAATGTCTCACTCTCCTTGCCTCAAGCCCCCTTTCCTTTGGTCGCCAGCAAAAGTAAACTCTTTGCTTATAATTATGAATCTTTTCTTCACACCATTCTTCATAGACTGTCCCACAAATATTTTTATATTGTTGCTTAAAAATTTAAAATATTCCCTCCATAGCCTTTCAAATCGGGTATTGTGGTGTTAGTGAAAAACTGTTGACATTTTAGAAAAGTCTTATAGATGCCAAGTCATGCCTAGTCCCCACATGGCTGCTACAATAGGGTACCAGAAATATTTCAGCTACTGTTACTTTAAGTATAAATTTATATGGAAATAACCTGAATATAACATTCATTGCTATTCTATATATATGCCCATATTAATGCATGGATTTACTTTGACAAATAAATATATATCTAAACAACGAGGAATCTGTATCCCATATTTCTAAAAGTCTTATTTGTAGTTATTTATTTAAACTTGGAGATTGGGGCAAGAAAATAAAGTAGTTGTCAATCTGTGTTCCCTGGTTTGGAGAAAGAATATGTTTTATTTCTAAAACACAGAATGGATCAGAAATAACATTGAACTGGTCAGTAAGAACTGACCAGAGAGATGTTTCATTTCGTACTGAAGTTGATATAACCCAGTCCACCAACTTGGAGTGCAAATACAGATACACCATTTACAACTGTCTAATTAATTACTTGAATTGCACATCCCATAACTGTAGGAAGTTCCAACTTCCCTTCCTACCACCCAAAATTGCCTGTGCCTCAGCACTTTACAATTAAAAACATTCGATCTTATTTTGATAGTCCATTGAAAATATAATTAGATTCTCATTAGTCCACCAATATTGTGCTTTCTTCATAGTGTCACTTTCAAAGTGATGTTGTAGATTTAAAAGACAATGTTGGAAAGACCTTGATGGCTCAGGTAATGATGGCATCCCTTATTGTGTGGTTCAACTCTATTTAGGTTTCCAAAGTCAGCCATTAGACTCGAGCCTAATCATTCTGCCAGAGCGACTGGGCCCAAGGAGTCTTCTATTACATGCCACATGCTATTTGAAGACCAGTCCTTCATGTATTCATTCATTCATTCTTTCAACACGTGTTTACTGGGTGATTATTTTGTATGTGATGTATTTGCTGTATTATTTAAGAATATTCCATTCTACTCAATAAATAAGAGAGACATATATATATATATAAGGAAAGTAGATGAAACTAACTACCAAAGCAATAATTTGTATGAATTGTTAGACATAAAGTAAGAAGAGCATATATTGTACTACGAATTTATAAAAAGGATGTAAAGACCAAGTGGGCACCAAGTATACCTGAGCCACCCAATGTTCTTAACTCATCCAATATTCATATGGAATTAAATTGGCTACCCATTGGTGACATCCATTCTTGACTCTTCTGTTCTCCACCTTATACATACAGATACAATCTATTGCTGCTTTTTGGTCATTGGGTAAATTACAGCTGTGTTCATGTATATTTACCACTTTTTTAAAATAAAGCAAGTTCCATCTGCTTCCTCAATGCTGGTCCTCATAACCATACCACCAGTGGGAGAGACCAATGTGATGTAGAAAGAGATAGACACAGTCAACCCCAATGTGTTCTCGGAGGCTCCCGTTGGATCAAGGAAATTCCCACCTTAACACAAGGTGGTTCTCTAGGTGCTGGAGAGGCAGCAATTAACAAAACCAACAGAAACTCTGGCTTAATGGAGCATGCATTCCAGCGGTGATGAAATTAACACTAGAATATGGCCCTGATCAATCAACCCTCATTATCAGTGGAATATCTACTCTAGATTTTTTTTTTAACTTGAGGAATTCTAATTTCACTTTTTTTTTTGTTTTGGTCATTTTTTGCACATGGCCTTGATTGGGAGCATTCTGACCCATTCCAATTGGTCTGTCTAATTTTTGTTCTCATGGGATTAGGTTGTGCTTTCTTTCCTTCTATCAGCCCTGTGATTCTGAAATAAATCAATTATCTATTTCCCTAGTTTGGGCTTGATAACAGACCTTGGTTAATTTTCCCGAATCTGTTATATCCTCACACCTGGCCTAGCCAGTGGATGACCCTCACTTTACAATTGCAAAGAAAGAGAGAGCCATTCAAGTGGTTATTCTCTAAATATGGATTTGCTGCACGGTTAGCTGTGAATTTACGGTGAAGCACAGAGGAGGTTCTATTGTTCTATTGTTTTTGACTGTGTCCTCTGCAGCTGTCTTAGTTTATCTGTATCTTAACAGGTATTCTGTTTGATTAACATCATTTCCTAATCAAGTGAGTACTATGTTCTGAATGTTTATGTCCCCCCATCCCCAGATTCTTAAGTTGAAACTTAATTATTAATATGAGGGTATTAGGAGGTGGAGTCCTCAGAAAGTGATTAGGTTGTGAGGGTAGAGCCCTCTTGAAGAGGATCAGTGCTTTCGTAAAAGATGCCCCAGAGAGCTGCCTTGCCCCTTCTGCCATGTGAGGACACAGTGAGGAGGTGCCATCTGTGAACCAGACTATGACTCACCAGACTATGACTCTGCTAGTACCTTGATCTTGGACTTCTCAGCCTCCAGAATTGTGAGAAATAAATTTCTTTGTTTATAAGCTACTCAATTTATGGGATTTTGTTATAGTGGCTTCAAACGGACAAAGACGATGAGTTAAAATTTTGTCAACAGTTAAATTTTTTTTTTTTTGTTAGCCCCACATCCCTTCTACTAGGTCTTCTTGTAAATAATTGCCCCACCTACGGTCTTGTAAAATAAAAGCCTTAGGACATATTGCTCTGTCAGGAGCTGGGTAATTTCTGCTGCAAAAATGCCACGGTGTGGAAGCTCTATAAGAGGAGTAGAGGTTAGTGGAATATATATCTCCTTTGCTCAGATGGTATGGTAAGACCCAACTCAGCCTCCTTGGATTGCTACTCTCAAAACAACTAAGAAACAGAAAGAGCTCTTGCACAGTCATATCCATGCCCAGAAGAGTCGTTGACATCGTCCAGTCCCCACACCTCTTAGGAAAAGTATTCAGCTCTTAAACTCCTCTGACTTATGGTCCAGAGTGGAATACTAGTGGGATGAGAGTGATAGGAACCACTTGTAGTGTGTCTCCTTAATTTTATATTCAACACTCTAGTAAGTAGGATTCTTCCATGGTGAAACTTGTGAGTGGTTGAGGGGAACTTGCAAAAGTCTACCATAAATTATTCAAGATAGCTCAAAGGCCACTTAGCAGGAACACTCTAGAAGGCTAAAACGGTTAAAAGAAATGGCTCCTAAGTACTAATTAAGAACCTTCTCATTAACTTGTTGCAGATTTCTGAATCTTTTAAAAAAGATTTCTCTCTTCATTGCAAGGCTTTTGTACCTTTTCATAATTTATTTATTATGGTTTATATTATGCTTATATTTAAAATTTCAGTGATAATTTCATTCTCAACCCTGTCCTGCCGCTTATTTCTAGAAGTAGATGGGCCCAGCAACTTTCTATTTCCCAACATTTAGAGAAAGTGTTTTTGTTTGTTTCTGCTTCCTTTTTCACCCCCTGTCCCTCCATTTACTTCCCTTCACTATTATTTTTTGAATTTTTGAACCACTTTCAAAAATGAGTTCACCCAAGAGAATAGCAATTACTTCAATTGTGCTTATGTAATTTATTTGGCAACCCTTTGAACCCATCATTTTTCCATTTAACTGCTTAAAGTAGCTTTATACTTCTAATATCCCTGATACTTCAAAGTCACAAAATGAAGTAAAAAGGATTAATCATGTTTAACAATATTCTGCATAAATCTGACTTCCTCATCCAAGCATTCCACACCTTCCATAAGTGTGTCCAGCTTTATTTGTCATACCTGTTTGCTCAGTTGAATCCTAGCCTGGTAATATCTGATTATCCTTTATAAATGCCACCCTCATTACAACCTCTAAATATTATCTGAGTTGCATGCTCTTTCCTATGGTATTTATATTCAAACTCTGGAGAATGGATATTATGAATAATAATGTATTCCTATATGGCTTGCTTCATTCAATTGTATTAGGGTACTTTGTGCTTGTGTATAGTGTACATTGCTAATATACTCAATTAACACATATGTACCTATAAGCCAATATTATATGATTTATAGGATACAGTTATATCAAATACATTACAGATAGTGTTTATATAAGGGGAGTAGCTGGGACCAGAGATTGAGTATGAAGGTACAAATAAGATTGACCAAGAATGGACCTTGTATTGCCCAATGATGACACGGTGCCTCGAATGAAGATATAGTATTAAAACTATAAATTTATAGTAGAAAATAAACCAAATAACATAAAAACTTTTTTAAAAAAACAGAAAAAGATACTATGTATCTATATTTATTGATATGAGAATGTAAGCACAAACACTTGTGAATGAAAAAGAAGTTACAAAAGAACATTGAAAATGATTTCTGTATGTTTGAAATATCTGGAAGCATATTTTTAAAAGGTTAATTGTGGTTATCTTTTAGTGTGATATTTCAGGTAATTTTATTTTTAAAAAATTTTCTGCATGTTACAAATATTTTAGATGGAACATGCCATCTTTTTATAATTAAACAGAAAAAAACTATTTTCATGCTTTGAAAAGTTAATAAAAATTTTAAATATTATATGAGATGTTGTGAGTCAGCTGTTTTTGCTTATGTAAAATATATTCAAACACACTAAGATGAAGTGTGAGAAAAGTCAGTCTTCACTGAGCAAATAAACAGTACTTAAATACCCTGATTAAGGGGGCAGAGTGTTTCTTTTGAAAAATATTGACATTAATATATTTTAATGAACAAGAGAATGTTACATGGCATTTTCCTACCTTTATAACTTTGTTACAAAAATTTCTGAAAAATTATTCAATATAGTTTCTGATATTTCAAAGAGATGAAACTATTTCTTCTATCAAAAAATTGCTATGCCTTTTGACATTTGGGGAATTTGGCATAGGCTGGTAAATGAACGAGTGCATCAGTGTTCACATTATTTTGCCAACATGTACAGGTATAATGTTTTCTTTATTGAAAGAAAGCAAATCATGGAGTAGGATCTTGCTATTAAAAATGCAATGTGAGCCTAGCTGAGCAGATGGATGGAAGAACTACAAAGGCCTCAAGCTGTAAACTACCCACCTGGGTAATTCAGGCCAACTGGAAAAAAGATGGAAGTAATAGCACAAAATTGCCTCCTGAAACTTTAAAATCTTAGTTATGGGACAAAGATGTTGAACTTTTGTAATCCTGAGCCTTCTTAATGTGCACTATTTATTTTATGAGGACATCTGACTGAATGGTGCTATAAATGTAAAATAAGAAGGTTCTGTGTGACGGGGGATGAGATAATTGTCCTAAGAGAGGCTGTGCTAAGGCAGCCTGGTGGAGAGGTAAGTGCGCTGCCCTTAGGGTTATCCAACCAGAGATACTGGCTCTACGTCTTACTATCCTGTGTGTTTTTGATTTCTAATCTCTCAGAGGACAGCAACATCCCTTTGTTCACATAGCACTACCTACTCCACTGCTTGTTAGAACAAATGGGATAAATTATGGGAAAACACTTAGTCAACTCTAAAGGAATATTCAAGTGTAATTTATTATTCTTTAATACCCAACATTAACTCAGTAACGTATTCAGTGATACAGTACATTTATTCAGTCAGGAGATTTGGTTCTAGTCCTAATTCTGTCACTACTTAATGGTATGAGCACAGGTAAGTCATTGACTCCTATGTGCCTCATTTTTGCAAATGCTCATTATAATGTCACCCAATCAACCTACTTCACAGGGTCATTATTAACAAAAATAAGATTATGTTTTTATGTGTGTTTCATTTAAGATCTTGAATGCATCATTTATTTCTTTGTAGATATCCCATCTTTAAAATGTAGAGTGTGGAAATAATTGAATGCTGAAAGCACTTATACTTCTAACTGCCTACAGTTCTCTATAAAACCTTTCATTAAAAATAAAAATTCTATATTTTGTCTAGATCCTACATGCAAGGTACTCTTCTAAAAACTTTACATAAATTAATTCATTTAATCTTCTCAACCCTTTGAAATAAGCACAGTTGTTGTCTGCATTTTAAAATGAGAAAAAAGAACACAGAAAGATTAGGTAAATTATTGAAAATCATGCGTCTAATAAGTGGTAGAAAGAACCACAATTCAAATTCAGGCAATCTGATTTCAAACCCTATTTCCTGTGCTTCTCCACTGTGCTGTATCTCTTACCTCATAGAATATTTGCCTCAAAGTCAGCATAGATAAAATTCTTAAAATTAATTCAAATGTAAACACGTATTTATATTTATTTATTGCACATTGAATTAGTTTTTACCCAAAAAAGCTAAATAAATGAGAGAGGAGAGACATTAAAAAAATAGCAGAATACGAGTTTTCTACCATTACATCCCCATAGGAACATCAATTCTGACAACCATCTATGGACAAGAGTACCTTTATGGGAGTTCAAGAGTCTAGTGGAGAAGTTCCAGTATACAATTGAATTAAAGATCTGAGAATAGACACATTGAAGAGGGTAAGAAGAACAGTTTCGCTTTAGCCACATCACTCCTCCCCGAAGGTGGCACAGCTCAGTGTCAAGAGAGACCCTCTTTGGCCATGATTTCTTCCATGGGTGAAAGTGAGAGCATAGTGAGTGAGCACTTAGCATCCCAAGCCATAAAGACACTGTCCAAAACGCCCACTTATTACTTGCCCTGACCAGAATACTGAGGTGATCAGAATGGCTGAGTGGTTGGGAGAGTTTGGGGCTTATAGCAAACAGGGCTTAGAACTTAACAAATGGCCATGGATTCTACAAACAGCTTCATGGACTTCATAAGGAAGCTCACTCACGAGCCACTTGGGACACCTCACTTGTAGCCCTACACCAACTGGCCCATGGGCACCCTCAATGCTCCATTCCCCATACTCCCACTCCTGCAGTTATTACTCACATGCACCCCCATGGATGGCTAGTGTGAGCCTCTGCAGATGGCTCTCGAGGCATGCAGATTGCCGGTCTGACTATAGGATTGGGAGAAGGCACACAAAGTGTGCATTTTGGGGCACTACCCTGGGACAGACAAATGGGAGGCTCACAGCAGTGACCTGGCTTAATGAGATCAAGAGAAGGCATATATTATTAAAAATTTCCCAACCCTGAAGGAATAAGATGTGTGGAGCAGATGCATGCATAGAAAAGGTCTGAGAGAGCCCCAGAATCCCTAGTAAGGATGACTGACAGAAGTGTTTCTTTCCCAAGCCAGTTAAGACTAGAGGAGGTGACTGCTCCTTGAAATGTGAAGAGAGCAATGCAAGACTTCAAGGAATACAAAGAAATCAAGACACCACCAAGGAAACACAATATTTCAGTAATTATTCCCAAAGAAATGGAAATGTATACATTGCCTGACAAAAAATTCAAAATAATTCTTTTAAGGAAGCTCAGTGAACTACAAGAGACACAGATAGAAATTTCAATGAAATTAGGACAACAATACATGAATAAAATGAGCAATTTGTCAAAGAGATAGAAATCATAAAAAAAAAGAAAAATTCTGGAGCTGAAGAATATAATGAATGAAAAAATGATGCAGAGTTCTTACCTATTAATAATTACTTTCAAGGTAAATGTATTAAACTCTTCAATCATAAAACATGGAGTGTCTGAATGGATAAACCAAGACACAACTATATGCTGCATATAAACCACTCACTTTAGCTTTAAGGACACACATAGGTTGAACATGAGGGATAGAAAGAAACATTCAATGCAAAAGGAAACCAAAATAAAGTAGGTGCAGCTACACTCATAACAGACAAAATAGATTTTCAGACAAAAAGTATAATAATAGACAAAGAAGGCCATTAAACAATGACAAAGAGATCAATTTATCAACAAGATATAACAATTATAACTATATATGCACCCAACATCAAAACACCTAAATATATGAAGCAAATATTAACAAAACTGAAGGGAAAAATAGAGTAAGACAATAATAGTAGGAAATATTAATACCCAACTTTCAACAATGGTTACATTATACACACAGAAAGTCAATAAGAAAATATTGGACTTGAACTACACTTTAGACCAAATGAACTTAACAGCTGTATATAGAACATTCCATCCAGCAACAGCAGAATACACATTCTTCTTTAGCTCACATAAAGTATTTTCCAGGAGAGATCACATGTTAGGTCACAAAACAAGTCTTAACATACTTAAAATAATGGAAATAATATCAAGTATTTTTTCAACCATGGTGGTTTGAAACTAGAAATAAATAGCAGGAGGAAAACTGGAAAATTCACAAACAGTAGAAGGAAATTAAACAACACACTCCTTGACAACCAATGGATCAAACAAGAAATCAAAACGGAAATCCAAAAATATCTTGAGGGAAATTAAAATGAAAACACAATATACTAAACCTAATGGGGTACAACAAAATCAGTTCAACAGAGATGTCTATAGCAATAATGCCTACATTAAGAAAGAAGAAAATTCTCAAATAAACAATCTAACTTTAAACCTCAAGCAACCAGAAAAAAAAGTTGCTATTATTTTTAGGAATTAAGTAGCCTTGGGAAGGACATTCTGTCCACAGGTTTGTAAAGACCCCAAATGCCAGAGCATCAAGAATAGAGAATATAAGAAAATACAGTTAATGTAATGGCTCTGTGATGGATGGATGCCAAATAGACAAAGAATCTAAGAAAACATAGCTAGAACATCAATTTGCCCACAGATCCATTAACACAATGAAGCAGAAGCTTCACTGGCATGAAGTACTTAAACAGAAACTCTTACTAAACACTAACTGAACAACCTAGGATTAAAAATAAAATTACTTTTATCTCTGGCCATCTGAAAGACTAGATGGACA
Source organism: Indri indri (assembly GCA_004363605.1). NCBI lineage: Eukaryota > Metazoa > Chordata > Mammalia > Primates > Indriidae > Indri > Indri indri. The sequence continues at coordinate 12,612 of RJWJ010037846.1, forward strand.
AGCTAAAAGACTAAAATGAGGGGAAAAATATGAGCAAGAACATCAAAGACAGCATACTTCATGCAAAATAGACTTTGCAAAATTAGTTAAGCCAAGTCATTAAACAAACAAACCACTAAGCAAACAATAATGACAACTCCCAGCTTAGGGGGAATCAGTGTCTTAATTTCCCATATTATCTAAAATGTATAGTTTTCAATAGAAAAGTAATGAGACATGCAAATGACAGCAACAACAACATCAACACAGCAACAACAGGAAAGTCTGACCAATATACAAGAAAAAAATGAAGGCAATAGAAAATGCTTTGGAAGAGCACTGATGTTTATCTTAGTGGACAAAGACTGTAAAGCAGCTATGATATTTATGTTCAAAGCTGTGATATTTATATTCAAAAGAAACTATGCTTAAAGAATTAAAGGAAGATATGATGATAATGATGCTTTATCAACCAGAAAATATCAATGAAAAGATAAAATTTGTGAAAAGAACCAAATGAAATTTCTGGAGTTGAAAAGTACAATAACCACTAGGGAAACTCAACAATTGATTTGAATGGGCACAGGAAAGATTCAACAATCCTGGACACAGATCAATAGAGATTATGCAATCTGAAGAACAGAGAGAAAAGAGGATGAAGAAAAATGAACAGAGATTAAGGGACATGTGGAACACTACTGAATGCACCAACATATGTGCAATTAGATTACCAAAGGGAAAGGAAAGAGAAAAGTGCAGAAAAAAATATTTGAGAAAATAATGACAAAAATTTCCTAAATTTGATGTTGAGCATTAATCTTTCTAACCAAGAAACTCAACAATTTTTAAATAGGATAAACTCAGGATGATCCATACTTGGACACATCATAGTAAAAATGTTGAAAGCCAAAAATACGCAACAGAAATCTCAAAAAGAATAAAGAGAAACATGATTCATCACATACATGGGAACACCAATAAGATTCATCACCAAGTTCTCATCAAAAGTAATGAAGGCCAGAAGGCAGTGGAATGACATAGTCAAAGTACTGAAAGTAAAACAAAACGAAACAAAACAAAACTGTCGACCAAGTATATTTTATGCAGAATAACTCTTGAAGACAAAATAAAGACAGTCCCAGATAAACAAAAACTGACAAAATTTGTTGCTAGCAGACCTGCCTTAGGAAATACTAAAGGTGTTGGGCAGATGGGAGGGGGGAGGAAGGGACGGGTATATACACACCTAATGGGTGCAGTGTGCACCGTCTGGGGGCTGGACATACTTGAAGCTCTGACTCAAGTGGGGCGAAGGCAATATACAGATCTTAAACATTTGTACCCTCATAATATGCTGAAATAAAAAAAAATTTAGAAAAAGAAATACTAAAGAAAATTCTGTAAGTAGAAAGCTAGTGAGAGCAGACGGTAATTTGAATCATGTGAAAATACAAGGAAAAATGGTAAAGATTATTATATAGGTAAATAAAAAAGCACGGTATAATTGCATATTTTTTCTCCTTTTTTCTCTTGCTTCACAGGGGTTAGTTGCTACAAGAATTGCCTTCTTGCTGTAAATGACTAGAATGAATGGCGAAATGTAAAAAGCACGAGTTGTCAAACATTGGCTAACAGACAATTCAGGCCATTATTCAGGAGAGAGAACAAACAAACTTGACAAGTCCTATGATTGCATAAGCTTAATTCCTGGAGACAGTGCCCAGGCCACAGAGCCAGGAGGAGGAATTGCAACAGAGTCTAGTGATCTCCCTGAATTGAAGAGGCAGAGATCAGAGACTGGGGGAACCAAAATGAATAGAATTTGTGGGGCAGAGTATCAAAGAGAAAAAAGCTGCTCCCAGAGAGAATTCCCAGCATCTTCGGAGGGGTCCTTCTGAATCATTATACTTATCTGTACATGGTGGAGTGAAACTCTCCAAGGCTTGGGTGGGGAGAATACACTGGAAAGCAGTAGGTGGAACAATTTTCTGAATTCACACTGGGAATAGTTTGTGTTCCCACCAGCAAGAGTAAAGAGAGCTCATAATATACAAGTCATTAGATATAGTCTTCAAAAGGGCAATAATTTAATTATAAGACTATATAAGACCAGAATAAAAAGTTGTTCTGAGTTCATTGCAAAAAAACTTCAAATGTAAATCTTGAAATGATCTAACTGATTTGCAGGGTGTTTAGTTCTTGCCAGAACAAAATCCAATGCTCAAAAGGGGGAAAACATTACTGACAAAATCCATTGCTCAACAATGTAAAATTCACAATGTCAGGTCTCCACATAGAAATTACCAGAGGCGTGCAAAGAAGCAGCGAAGCATAACCTGCAATCAGAAGGGGAAAAAAAGTCTGTCAGTAGAATAGAAACATAAATGGCAGAATTGATAGAAGTAACAGACAAGGATCTTAAAAAAAACTGGTATAAGGTATATAAATACACTCAAAGATTTAAAGGAAAACACAAAAATAACAAGTAGAGAGTTACAAGATATAAAAACACAAAATAGAATCTCTGGAGGTTAAAAATTCAGTATTTGAAATGAAATGCACATTAATAAAAAGCAAATTTGAAATTACAGAAAGATTAGTATATTTGAAGATATATCAACAGGAAATATCCAAAATAAAGCACAGAGAGTAAAAAGATTGAAAATTAATAAGCAAAGCCTTAAAGACCTATGGTAACTGAAATAAGACAGGCACAGAAGAC
>RJWJ010037847.1:0-15292 GCA_004363605.1 Indri indri
CTCCTCTGCGAAACAGTGTTGAGCGTGGCAGGAGTTACACGGAGGATTCGGACACGTGTGGGGGGTGACATTCACCCAAATAACTGTAATAAAAGGCAGAATGCCGTAAGTGCTCCGCGAAGGTGTGGGCGGTGGTGGGGGGAGATTGCTTCCAGCTGGGGGAGTCCGGTGGTGTAATGGATAAGGTGACCCTTGAGCTGGGCCATCAAGGATTGGTTACATTTGGATACGGGAAGATGAGGAAAAGGCATCCCAGCTCATAGCAATATGCGTAGTCAGCTTTCCGCAAATGTGTGTAGAATGAATGAATTCCAGACAGAGGGGACAACATGAGGAAGCACGTGGAGGCACCAAAGGCAGAGGTCGGAGTACCTTGATTGGCAGCCCAAGGAGTTTGCACTTAGCCGTTCCTGCGTAGTGGGAAGCCACCGGAAGTCATCGCAGGTTTTTGTACAGGGAGTGATATGAAAAGTGGGTCTAAGGAACTCCCCAGCTTCCTAAATAAAACCAAACACCGACCCTGAAATGGAAGGGAATTTCCATGTGAGGACATATGGGGGGACTTTGCTGTTCAGATTCCTGCCCCCTGTGAATTCTCTTTGCTTTGGGCCTTTTACCATCTCTTGATGGCTCAGCCTTCTGGAGGAGCCATTTTTGTAACATCAGATGTTCTGGTTGGGCTTCCTTCCTTGACTCGGTCTCCCATGGCAGTGTGCATAAAAGCTTGTAGCAGCCTGGAGCCTATTTCAGGATCTTCGCTGTAGACTCTGTAGCCTAGGAAACCGTCGACTGTGGTCCCATTGAATTGCTAGGCTAAGATGGCTGAACACAGCTATTAGCTGCCTAAGGTTATCTGCAACTACTTAAAACCTTCGGTGAATTTTGGAAACTAGCAGGCAGGGCTGCCTGTTTGAACCTCTTCTCCTTATGTAGACATTCTCCCTTCATTTTCAGCCTTGGAAAATCTAGTTTTATGAAGGGCAGGTTTCCTGACAGTGGGGAACGGAGGGAAAGACAGGAGGCTTTGAGCCCATTGACAAAGCTGTTGCAATAGCAGGCCTAGAAGTTCTGAGGACTGGGCCCACGGTAATGACGGCAGAGGAGGACTGAATGTCGATGATAAGGTGGAAGTCAACTGGAGGAAGGACTTAATAACAGACGTGAAGGTGTAAGGGAATAGCAGAGGAAAGATGACAGTAAGCTTTGGGGACCGGATGGCTTGGATATATGATTCCACAGGAGGAGAAAAGAAATTTGGCAAGAAAGGCGATTAATTGTTTTGGACATCCTGAATTTGAGGTACTGTTATGGCTTCTGGAGAGATGAAATCAATAGGGAGTTAGGGCTGTGAACAATACGCAACGTAGGCTTCACGGTCATTGGAAACTTTGAGGTTGACAAGATGAAGAGAACAAAGGACAGATTCCTGGGGAAGACTGAGTTTAGATGGTAGATGCAAGCAGAGGAGAAAGAAGCAGCAGCCAGCTAGGCAGGAGGAAGACAGGGCTAGCACCGTTAAGGAAACCAGGCAAGGGGAAGCCGGGGGTGGTGCTGGGGGAGAGATTGAAACAAAAGCTTTGGGTTTGATAGCTCTGGTCCCTGGTGACCCAGAGCTAGGCAGTGAGGGTGAGACCCAGATGTGAGGGCTCTAGAATGGGGGCAGACATCTTGGCTACAGAGTAGATACTCTTTAAAGAAGTCAAAAGGAGGCCAGGCATGGTGGCTCACACCTGTAATCCTAACTCTCTGGGAGGCTGAGGTGGGAGGATCACTTGAGCTCCGGAGTTCGAGACCAGACTGAGCAAGAGCGAGACCCCGTCTCTACCAAAAATAGAAAAAATTAGCTGGGCATGGTGGCGTGTATCTGTAGTCCTAGCTACTCGGGAGGCTGAGGCAGGAGGATCGCTTGAGCCCAGGAGTTTGACGTTGCATTTGACCTATGTTGATGCCACTGCACTCCACCCAGGGTGACAGAGCAAAACTCTGTCTCAGAAAAAAAAAAAAGTCAAAAGGAAAATGAAGGTAGCATTCAGTCAGGCTGGCCAGGTTAGTACAAGAGTTTTGGGGGGAGCAAAGCAGTCTCAAGCTGTTTAAAACGAGGGGTATTATTCAGTAGGGAGGGAAAAAATTGCAAAAGCAAAAATAAATGAGATATTTAATGGATATAGCAGATCAAAAATTAAAGTTGGGCTACAGGTGAGAGAGGTTAGTCTCTGGCTTGCTGTAGCAAGGGAGTCAGCCACCAGTCCACCATCACTCATGTTTAGCAGAGGCTCAATGGCAAGCAGGGGGTTGGGAAAGCTTTATCTTGGAAAAAGGGGGTAGGTGTGCCCAGCCTGGGGAAGCTGGGGGCAAGGTGGGCTTACTAGCAGCAGGGGTCCTATGTGTTGATTGGGGGGGGGCATTTTTGGCTTTTTCTCCTTGGTCCTAAGTTGGAAGTGAGGGCAAAAATTAGGGAAGCTGGTCGTTATTGACTGAGTCCTGACCATTTGGGGCTGATTGCTACAGAGTTCCTGAACTGGTTGCTACAGGTTGTGGTTGGGAGTTCTGTTTTCACGTGTGGTCTGGCCATTGTCCGTTTGTATATTCAGTCTCTCCCCTGGCAACGTGGGCAGAATTACATTAATTGGTGTTGAGGGTGTTTGGGGGAGGAGAGCCAAGTCAGATGGCCAGAGTAAGAGGAAAGCGTGAGGCCCATAATTGGTAGAGCAGGAGGGTGTTGGGGCTGGGTGGGGTGCTGGGCTGGGGGAATGGAGAAGTAGGAAAGGGCGGGAGGGTGGAACCAGTCAGTCCTGTTTCCTAACCTTTCTCTGGCATTGCTTGAGCCTGGGAGTGGCTGTGGGACTTGTTGGCTCAGGCCTGGCTGGGGTTGGGGAAGGTCAGAGGGAGGATGAGCAGAGAACTTGAAAATCATGCGGCCAATGGTGGAGACAGTTGGGGAAGTTGTTCTCACTGTATAAAGTGCACCTGACTTCACTCATTGTTCATTTCTAGGCTTGGTCTTCACTCTGTCTTCATGAATCACAGTAGCATAGTCACCATTCAGAGTGGGGAAGAGGATGAAAGAGGAGAAATGGAGAGAATTAATTAATTAATTAATTTTCTTTTTTGGAGACAGGGTCTCACTCTGTTGCCCAGGCTGGAGTACAGTGGTGTCATCATAGCTCACTGCAACCTCAAGCTCCTGGGCACAAAGGATCCTCTCACCTCAGCCTCTGAGTAGCTGGGACTACAGGCGTGAGCCACCACATCCAGCTATTTTATTTTAATTTTTTGTAGAGATGGGGTCTTGCTATGTTGCCCAGGCTAGTCTTGAACTCCTGGCCTCAAGCCATCTTCCTGCATCAGCCTCTAAAAGTGCTGCTGGAATTACGGGCAGGAGCCGCTATGCCCCGCTGAAAGTGGATTGTGTTTAAAATCACTTAGAATAAGGGAGCAGGATTAGAGTTGAAGATTCCCCACTGCGGCCTGTCTTCCAGCTCCAGGGACTCGGCCCTGGGGTATCCTTAGTTTTCTGGTCAAATCCTAAAATGGGATCCTAGCAACTCAAAGCAGCAAATGGTCTGTTGGCCTCAGCTCTGTGGAGGAGAGAGGGGAAATGAATTGCAAGGATTAAAAAGGAAAGTGTACGGCCTGCTCGGGAATGAGTCAGGTGTGAGACGGTGTGTGAAAAGAACGGGTGGGGGTTAAGTGGGTGACTGCTAGACATGAACCCTAGGGTGTGGCCTAAATTAATGGCTGCTTAATTCAAGACTCAGCATTGAGACTGGGGCACCCAGGGGCACTCAGCGTGGGTTGGTTTCTGGTCTGGGGCCAGGTGTGGGGGCTCCACTGCCTGTTGATCCTGGTCACACAGGAAAGTGAACAGAAGAACCTCTGATGCATTTAATCCAAGGAAAGGTTAAGCCTTCTTGATGTGCACTGTCAGTCCTGGGTCTGGGTGGGGGTGGGAAATAATAATGGTTCCAATTGCCCTATAAGGATCACGTTGCTGGAGAGAGTAGAGTGCTCTCTTATTTTGGAGGATTTTAAAGCAGAAGCTACGCTTTTGTTTGTGGGTTTTTTTTTTTTTTTCTCCTTTCAGGAATGTTGGAGAAAAGAAACTATGAGGTTTCTCGGGGTCCTTCCATCTCTGGAATTTGATGCAGTCTCTTAAGAGCAGTGCAATTTTATGCAGTGTTAGAGACAACTTGGGAATGCTTTTTCTTCCTGAGTTTTGGGCCCCCTTGGCTTATTTCCTCAGGTCATTTAAGCTGTCTGAACGAGTTTGAGAGCCGAAATCTCATGAAGGTTGTGTAGTGATTTGTCTGCTCTCTGAATGGTTGGGGATTAGGTGGAAACAGATTTAAATTCAGGCACTGCCTTCTTCCCTTGGCTGTTAAAGCCCATCAGCTGTTGCCTCAGAAGTGCCTTTAAGTTTCTGCCCAGTATCCATGTAAAGAGTGAGAGTAGCTTGTGGGGCTGGCGGCCTCCGGCGCCCCCTGAGTTCCAGCTTTCCCTGGTTGCCGTAGAGAGGAGGGGCAAGGTGAGCAGGGCTGAAAAGGTGAGGAAGTGAACTTTCAACTTCTGAGTCAGGTATTACCCAGAAGGCTGGGAGGGTGTGGGGAAGGCAGGGAGTGATTATGCAAATTTGGATATTATGGTTTCTAGACCATCAGCCCCACGAATAGGTAGGCATCTGTCCACACACAGATACTGCTTTGACTTTCCATATCAATGCATTTCTCCATTACTCCTCCCAATAGTATAATCTGGGAGTTGGCCAGCTAACTGTCCATGGTAGTGTCCTTGTTTGTTCATTAACAAAGAGTTGTTATTGTAACAAACGTCTAACATATTCTAATCGCTTTATGTGTATTAACTCATTTTCTCTTTACTCCTCACAACCACCGTGTGAAGGTTTGCTATCATCCTCATTTTACAGATTTCCGGGAAACTGAGGCACAGAGATTATTAAGGATGACACGGCTCATAAGTGGCGGAGCTAGGATTATAACCCAAGCGCTCTTAACCACCATGGCAAATAGCAGGCACTGCATCTTTCAGACTGTTTCTAACAAGAATAACAAGATCTATGGAAATAGACATGAATATTCATGTAAATTATCTCTCACATTTGCATAGCACTTCAGCGTTCATGCAGCATTTATATTTCTCATTTAATCTTGACCACATGATCTCCGTCTCACGGATTAAAACTGAAGAACTGATAGTTTAACTTGCCTAAAATAACACATTCAGGGAGCAAGAGGGAAGACTTCAAGCCTGGCTGAGACACCAAAACCTGTCTCATCCTCTCTGGTTTTAGCTGGCTTAGTCACTGCGGAGCTGGGAAGGGACGTGGACCCAAGTTAGCAGCCTTAGCTGGAGGATGCAATGAGAGTAACAAAGAATACTTGTTAGGCTTTTCTCCTTCTAGATTTTGGACTCTCTAATTCTCCTGTTTCTCTGCCGGTAATTCTAGGTGTCCCTGGGGTCCCTCGCCTCTGCAGTAGTTCCCTCAGTTACTACCGCCTCTGCTTTTAGGTACTGAGTTTGCGGATGACAGAGCTAAAGCCATCTTTGATGGCCTGCAGCTGCAGGCTATTGAACAATGGACTCTGTTGTGTGGTCAGAAGCAGAACCCTTGGCAGTCCTTGGGCTGGGGTTATGCTCCCTGCCTTTTTCTTTAGGGTAGGTTTTTTCCCCTCCAGGAGGCTACTTGGTCTCTCAAGCTGTTAGAATTCACAAGGCTGTCCTTCAAAGCCCCACAGAATAGGCTAATCATGGCTGAATAATAAGCTTCAACTGAGGTACCTCCCTCCTGCACTCCCTACCTTTCTGTAGAAACCACTTTCTTCTCTGCGGGTAGTCTAGCCTTTGGTAGGCTGGAACCCATCTTGTCTTTTTTTTTCCAATATGGGGAACAAAGATTTATTGAGCCAAATTCTACTGCATGCCAGGTACTGTCCTTGGAGTTATGCTAAATTATTCTTAATGGATCATTAAAGCAAGTACCTTAAGGATGAAGTGTCAGAACTTTAGGGAGAAAGTACTTCACGGGGCCATGTAACCCCTGCTACTCAAAACGTCCACCTCGGAGCTTATTAGAAATGCAAAATACAGGGCCCCACTCCAGACCAACTGAACCAGAGCCTACAATTTAACAAAATTAAGATCCCTAGGTAGTTTGAATACATCCTAAAAGTTGAGAAGCCCAGGCTGGGTAGCCGGGTGGCTCATGCCTGTAATTCTAGCACTCTGGGAGGCCAACGTGGGAGAATGGCCTGAACCCAGGAGTTTGAGGTTGCAGTGAGCCAAGATGATGCTACTGCACTGTAACTGGGGTGACAGAGCAAGACTCCGTCTCAAAAAAAAAACAAAACAAAACAAACACACAAAACACACACACACACACACACACACACACACACAACAACAACAACAACAAAAACACAAAAAAACTGAGACCCAGAAGGTTAAGTGATTTGTTCAAGGTCACATATGAATTAGACTCAACTAGATTTAGGATCCAGTTCTGACTGGCTTTCAAGTTGAATGCTTTCCCCCTATATCTGGCTGCCTTCCTACGAGGCCATATTTAGAACAGTTTATATTCTGTTACTAATTTGGACTGGACTTCCTTTACCTGACTGAGTGGCACCCCTTTGCTTCTTAATTTTTTTTGTATGTTTATTATTAATAGATTTACTTAAAAATTACATGAAGTAGTCATTTTCCAGCTGATATAAGTTTCTGCAAATGGATCTGTATAACTGCTGCATCTTTATATAGACAAATATTTCATATAAGAAAAAAGTAACCATTTTCTCATTTGGCAACCTATAATAATGAGATTCAGAAAATATGATTCAGTATAGAGTTTATCTGAGTGCAAAGCTTTGAGGATGGTCACCTGGAAACACCAACTCCAGACTAATGGGGTCAGCATTTCAAAGTGGAGAAGTTAAGGTTTCACTTACACAGACGTTTTAGCAGAATTACATTTTCCATACAAGACCAGTATGTATGCCACAGTGATTTGATTGGTTACAGATTGCTACGTTCCAAGGTAGTTTACTTTATTATTCTGTGAGGAAGGGTCGTGATCTGAGGGGTTCTTATCTCTGGTGCCATTTGGTCTTAATTATATACAGGAGAAAAAAGGCAGAAGTTGCAGCTGCATGACTCGGGCTGCATAGCCACATTCCTTTCAAGGCTCAGAATAATTTCAAGTTCCAACAGCTTTAAGTTTGAATTATTTTAAGTCTGAATTATTTAATTTAACACATTTTATTGTTTTTCAATAATATGGTGTTTATATCTATTATTTTACCATACTCATATTTGTGTGTGATTTCAGTGTCTACTTATGTTTTTTAGCCTTTGGACAGTGTGTTTATGTTGTCTGTTCATTGTCGAAGTATCTTATAACAGGTCCGTGTGGTTTTTAATGAAAGATTCTTGTAGGCTTGGGTTACTTCAGTTACTTGTTCTCTGAAGCTCTTATCTACCGTCTCTCAGTGGCATCATGAGAAATTTGGGATCCAGAACAAAATGATCTCCCTATAAAGATTTGGGTTTCCCTCCTCCCCCCCTTTTTTTAAAATCATATTTTAATTTTAATTATATTAGTCCCCAAATGAAAATAACCCAAATGTTTATCAACAGATGAATGGATAAACAAATCGTATATTCACATACTCTGTATCTTGATTGAGGCAGTTATTTCATGATTGCATACATTTGTTAAAACCCACTGAATTGTATACTTAAACTTGCGGCCATTTTGTTGTTTGCATATTATTAATATATCTCAATAAAGTTGATTTTAAAAGCAAAAATGTAATCATTTATCTTTTCATGATGGTGGTACAACATAAACTTTTACCATTTTAGCCATTTTGAAGTGTACAATTGAGAGGCATCAAGTGCGTTGACAATGTTGTGCAACCATTACCACCATCCGTTTTCAGAACTTTTTCATCATCCCAAACCGAAACTCTGTGCCCAAGATGTGGGACCTTTAGTAGGATTGCGTTCATTCGCCAAATTAAATTGGGGAGAATGTTTGTCATTGTATGGTTGATCACAACTGGGCTTCTAGGCTTGACCCAGGAGCCATGATTGAAGAAATAGTTCCAAGATTTTGGCTGCATATCATTGTGAATTTACCGTGTCTTCATGGTACTGTTTTAAAATGTTGTTTGTTAAAATGGTTAAATATATTTGACACATATGGATGGAAATTTAGGTGTGGGGACTTAGTCTCACTTCAGCTTGGCCTGCTGTCCTTCTAATCTGGAGCCTTTCTGGTTCATTTTCCCCAGGTCGTAGAACTCTATTTTGTGCCAGCTTCAGTGAGGGAATCTGGGCATCTAACTACTCCTTGTAGATATTTTCAACCTGTCCCTTGAACTTTCATTCCTCTCTTATGCCTGTCTTCCAAGGTACTCAGCGACTCTGATTCCTGGGACTCTCTCTGGGCTTGGCTTTTAGTTCTTCCTCTCTGCTAAGGCAATTACCATGCGTCCATCTCTTTCCCATCCTCTGAAATATTGTTAGTGTCTTTCATCAGCTATCATCTTCTCTCCCAGGTTTTATCTTTTTCTAGTCCTTTATGAATTTTCGGGGCTGTGCTGTGGTTTGGGAGGATATTAACTCTGCAGTGTTTAACTGAAAGTCTTTGAAACTAAAAACAGTCTTTTGTATATTTTTTGTTATAAGCCCTTTCTTCTTCCTAATAGTGTATGTTTGTGCGTGCTTTTACTTTTTAAAAAAATTTCTTATTTATTTATTTTTTTCAAACAGTTTTAGGAACTGCTTTAACTTTTTTCTTCAGCAGGGTTAACTTGAGTTTTGGCTACTTTACTAGGTCTTTATAATACACTGACTTTGGAGAAAGCTTTTTTTAACAATGGATTTAACTATATTTTCTAATTCTTTAACATCTTTTTTTTTTTAATCTCTACTATGTTCTAAATCCCCATTTTCTTTTTTTCCTTTTCAAGCTTCTAACATTAAAGTTCTAGGCTATTTTTCCTGGCTGCCTGTTTTTTTTTTTTTTTTCTGTCTCTTTTAAAGTATAAAAACAAAACTGAAATTTCCTGGAGTATATAAGTTTTTATATCTAGTGTTAAACATTTCAATTTTGATATCATCTTTGTCTCAAGAAGTATTTAGAAGAATTTTTTTGTGGTTTGCAAGTAGGTTTCTTTCTTTTTTAAAAAAAACCCATCTTGCTGCACGCTAAGCATGTAGGTTTCTTTTGGGGATGCCAGTCTTATGTTTTGTTTTGTAGTTTTAACACATCATTTCATGGTGGGCAGATAATGCATCCTTTAAAATTTTTACTTTTTGAAATTGGTTGCATTTTTCTTTATGGTCTGAGATATAATAATTTTTGTAAATATTCCATGGTTAATTTGGTATTACTTAGTGATAATTAGTGGGTTTGTCTCATTTTTGTGTTATCTTTTATTTAAAACAACAATAACAACAACAACAAATCAACAACCATGGTTAACAGTATTTAGAAACCTCCCAGTCTCAGTTGGTTTTGTGCCTGGAGCAGCCTGAGGGCTAGGCTGTATTACCTAGGTAATAATGGGGCCAAGACTGAAATGAAATTCAGTGCTGGGAAGGTTCTCTTTACTAGGCCACTCCTGAAATTACAAAGACACCGAGAGTGAAACACTATATACCACATAGCCTTGGGTAGGAATTCTTGTTTGATCTTGAGCCATATACCACCATCTGGTACATGTGGATGTTTTAGGAGTTTTAGCCTCAAACACTTCTGCTGCTTATCTAAATAATTGGGATGTGGTCATCCTGCTGGGACTTGGATGTTATCTCACTATTATCTTAAACACATTCACTTTTTCCCCAAAAGAAAAATGGTTAGAGCAATAGGCAGATGTGTTCCTCTCCCCTCCACTTGCTTTTCGAGATGTAGTAAGCAGGATTTCAGATTTCTCTATCTAGGCAGTCAATAAAAATATATGGAGCGTCTTGTAGTGAGCCAGAATAACTTATGGGCAAATGACATCATCGCTGTTCTTGAGTGGCTCATTCATAATACCAAGCTGGGAAGACAGAGCTGGAATTGAATATAATGACAAGCAGTCATGATTTATACGGGAATGTACAAGTGTTAGGGGAGCACAGAGGAAGATATATTTAATTTTCCTTAACAATGGAGGAATGGAGAAAAACCCCGGGAGAATGTGACATTTAAGCTGGGTCTGGAAAGAGAAGGAGGCAGAGGCATTTTAGGTAAAGGGGCGTCATGACTGTGGCGTGCGAGTGTGACAACAGGTAGTCTGTCAGGGAAAGAGTAGTTGGCCTCTTCTGCCTGGAGCGTGCTGTGTGCGGTCCGGGGTAGACTGTTAAGAGCATCGATTGCCACACAGAGGAATTTGCACTTTATTCCGTGGGTAAAAAAGAGCCATTGAAGGTTTTTAAGGATGAGATTGGATCTGTCCTGTTTTATTTTGGTATTCAAATTTTGGTTCTCCTTTGTAAATGTCCACTAACTAAACGTATCTCATCTTGCGTTTTTCTTTTTCTGAAATATATGCCTTACGATTCAGGTTTAGGAGATGTCTGTGCCACTTGCCATGAACATGCTACATGCCAGCAAAGAGAGGGGAAGAAGATCTGTATTTGCAACTATGGATTCGTGGGCAACGGGAGGACGCAGTGTGTTGGTAAGTTCTGAATCCTAAATTGAGAAGTCGAATCAAGAAACAAGATCCTCTAATGTTGAAGAGTTGTCCTTGTGGGGAAACATTGTTATTTTGTTCACATGTTTTTATTAGGAGAAATTTTGTCAACGATAATAAGTCTTTTAGTGTTTGGATATGTCCTTTCTCTAGTGTTTCCAAGGAAGTACCCTCAGGTTAGAGGTCATTGAACTTGAATCTCCGGAGACTCTCTGACATAACACAAATTTGAAATCTGTTTTAAGTCTTGGGTTTCACTTAACAACTCAAGTGAATATTGCATTTCTTAATTTCTCTGGTTATTTTTTCTTTTCTTTTTTTTAATTCTTTCTCTCCTTATTATACTTGGCATAAATCTCTGGTTATTTTGATATAAAACTATTTATATTACTACCATGAGGAAAAACAATACACAATTTTCTATTGGATTTTTTGGTTAATTGGTGAAATATTGTTGCTTTGGGTCTTATGTCTATCAGAATCCATTCTCCAAATTTTTTGTAGTTGTAATCCTTTGAGGACTTAGATGACTTAAAGGAATACAAAATGCTTTATGCTAGAAGCTTCTGAGATTTTTTTTTGCTTCCTGGCATCCACCATACCGTGGCAGTCAGACAACATCCAGGTTCCAGCCCACTTCAGAGAGAGGGAGAGAGTTTTACAACAAATTTAGAATAGTAGATGTTACAATAATCTCCCAGTTTCCTCCCAGCAACCTTGTTACGTGCAGTAAAAATCTTGATAGTTTTGTCTTGCTGTTGTGGATAGACAGTGCATACAGCCTTGCTGTGATATCCTTTTTTTTTTTTTTTTTTTTGAGACAGAGTCTGGCTCTGTTGCCCTGGCTAGAGTGCTGTGGCATCAGCCTAGCTCACAGCAACCTCAAACTCCTGGGCTCAAGCGATCCTCCTGCCTCAGCCTCCTGAGTAGCTGGGACTACAGGCATGTGCCACCATGCCCGGCTAATTTTCTCCCTCTATATATATTTTTAGTTGTCCAGATAATTTCTTTCTATTTTTAGTAGAGACGGGGTCTTGCTCTTGCTCAGGCTGGTCTCGAACTCCTGACCTTGAGCGATCCACCCACCTCGGCCTCCCAGAGTGCTAGGTTTACAGGCGTGAGCCATCACGCCCGGCCAGTGATATCTTTTTTTGTGCTTTTTTTTCCTCCCCAAAGAAAAATAATAATTCAGTCCTATGTTCAAAAAGTCACATTCCACTTCACAGATACAAGCTTTTACAGTCGCACACTATCCTGCAGACTGGAGTTGTGCCTTCTTTGACCTTTGCTTTTTTAGGATTCTACCCATGAGAAGTATGGCTGCTCTGAAGCCTGAGGTTCCTGACGGAATTTCTCCTACCCATCCCCCCATTCCTTCCCCCCAGTGGCATGGACATGAAATTGGAGTCGAAGGGACAGACAAGCTTTCTGCCCCCTCCCCAAATGAATTATTTCTCTCACGGATGCCAGCTGCATTCTCGTTTGCTGTTTGACTTTTAAACAATAGAAAATTCTCTTAATTTGAGGAAGAGGCTTTCTTAATTTATACAGTACTGCTCTCAGGCACTAGGCACTGCATATCCTTGTACTTGGCTGGCTGAGACTGCGCCACAAGTTGTACATGTTATACCATGGCATTAAGCCAAGGGACCTAAGAATTCTAGAATCCCCTATAAACCGCAAAAGTCCATTCCAGTGAAGTCCACAGGGAGACATGTCTCAGAAACAATGGCAAAGTTCAGGGACATCCTATTTTATGGACAGCTGGACTTGCATCTGAAATTACTGTGTTCTGTAACCTGGGCTGGACTCTTGGGCTAGCTGTGGCCTGAGGGCCTAATCTGTCTCTCTAAGCTCTCATGCAGATCTTACCACAGATAAGTTTTAATATGAATTGTGTTCCAGGATCAGTTAAATTTTGAAAAGGTAATACAGTCATGTGCCACATAATGGCATTTTCGTCAATGATGGGCCACATATGTGACCATGATCCCATGAAGCTAAAAAATTCCTATCGCCTAGTGATGTCATAGCTGTCATAATGTTGTAGTGCAAGACAGTAATCACATGTTTGTGGTGATGCTGGTGTAAACAAACTTACTGTGCTACCAGTTGTATAAAAGAATAGCACATGCAATTATGTACAGAACAAATACTTGATAATGAACAACTGTGTCACTCACTGGTTTATGTATTTACTCTACTATATGTTTTATCATTATTTTAGAGTGTACTCCCTTCTGCTCATAAAAGGAAGTTAACTGTAAAACATCCTTAGGCAGGTCTTCAGGGGGTTTTCCAGAGAAGGCACTGTTATCAAGGGAGGTGACAGCTCTGTGTGTGTTACTGCCCCTGAAGACCTTCCAGTGGGACAGGATGTGGAGGGTGGAAGACAGTGATATTGATGATCCTGACCCTATGTAGGTCTAGGCTAATGTGTGTGTTTGTGTCTTAATTTTTAATAAAAAAGTCTAAAAAGTAAAAATTTAAGAAAATAAGAAAATTTAGGCCAGGCACGGTGGCTCACGCCTGTAATCCTAGCACTCTGGGAGGCTGAGGCTTGAGGATTGCTTGAGCTTAGGAGTTCAAGACCAGCCTGAGCAAGAGCGAGACCCTGTCTCTACTATAAATAGAAAGAAATTAGCCAAACAACTAAAAATAGAAAAAATTAGCTGGGCATGGCGGCGCGTGCCTGTAGTCCCAGCTACTTGGGAGGCTGAGGCAGGAGGATCCCTTGAGCCCAGGAGTTTGAGGTTGCCGTGAGCTAGGCTGATGCCACGGCACTCTAGCTCAGGCAAGAGAGTGAGACTCTGTCTAAAAAAAAAAAAAAAAAGGAAAATTTAAAATAGAAAATAGCTTATAGAATAAGGAAAGAAAATATTTTTGTACAGCTGTACCACATGTACAAAAGCTAATATGTTTCCACCCAAGTGTTATTACAAAAGAGTCAAAAGTTAAAACAAACTGAAAGTTTATAAAGTAAAAAAGTTATGGTAAGCTAAGGCTAATTTTTTTTTTTTTTTTTTTTTTTGAGACAGAGCCTCACTGTGTTGCTTGGGCTGGAGTGCAGTGGGTGACATGTCTCAGAAACAGTCACTACACAGCCTCACTACAGCCTCAAACCCCTGGGCTCCAGTGATCCTCCTGCCCCAGCCACCCAAGTAGCTGGGACTATAGGCACGCGCCACCACGCCCGGCTAATTTTCTCTATTTTTTGATAGAGATGGGGTCTCACTCTTGCTCAGGCTGATCTTGAACTTCTGAGCTCAAGCAATCCTCCTGCCTTGGCCTCCCAGAGTGCTAGGATCACAGGTATGAGCCACCTCACCTGGCCTATTTTTAAAATAAATTTAGTGTAGCCTAAGTGTTTAGTCTTTGTAAAGTGTATGGTAGTGTACAGAAATGTCCTAGGCCCTTGCGTTCACTCACCGTTCACTTGCTGACTCCCCCAGAGCAACTTCCAGTCCTGTGAGCTCCATTCATGGTAAGTGCCCTATACAGGTTACAAGTCTACCTTTTTAAATCCTTTATACTTTATTTTTCCTATACCTTTTCTATGTTTATATAAACAAATATGTACAATTGTGTTACAGTTGCCTACAGTATTCCGCACAGTAACATGCTGTAGAGCTTTGTAGCCTAGGAGCAAAAGGTTATGCCATATAGACTAGGTGTGTAGCAGGCTGTGCCATGTGGGTTTGCCTGGGTACACTCTGTGATGTTTGCACAATGATGAAATTGCCTAATGACGGATTTCCCAGCAAGTATCTCTGCTAAGTGACACATGACTGTATAAGAAAAATGAAAAAACAAAACTCTGATTTTTTGAGGGGTGCTTTTGAGTTAGTGGGGATTGAGTGCAATTGTGAGAGTCTATTAAATTGATTTGAGGAACCAGTGGTGAAATAAAACACTAAAATAACAAACAAGCTACCAGTTTATAAGTTGATAATTTTTTCCCTCAAAAAACTAGCTGGGTAGATCAGCTCTGAAAGGATGCATAAGCAATTGGTCATAGGAGTTTCCCCTGAAGTTAGAGGCTTGGGCAGAGTCAGCAAACTATGGCCCGTGGGCCAAATTCAACCCACTGCCTGTTTTTGTGCGTGGGTTTTGTTGGAACGTAGCACTGCTCATTAGTTCACCCATTATCTGTGGCTGCTCTCGTGGCTCCAAAAGCACAGGTGAGTCCTTGCACCAGAGACTGTGAGGAAAAACTTTGCTGCCCCCTGAGCTAGAGGACAGAGAAGAGAGAGAGATTTGCTTTTATTTTATATCTTTCAATTTCCAATTATTTAATTAAAAATGCTCAGGGCAGGCTTCTGTGGAGTCACCAAGCATCGGTGTTCCAGCCTCTCCTCCCTGGGTGACTAACATTATTCACACGGGTCACTGACGATTAGCATGAGCTGTTCCTGCTGCAGTATTAGCTCTGCTCCCGGATGGGGCTTTGGCACTAATTCCATTGTGTTTCCTGGTAGCTCAGAAGGAACAAATTTTCCAGTTAATCACTGGATGTAAAATCGTCCTGCTCTGGCTTTCATGAAAACCCTGGGATTCTGCTGGGTTTATTTCCCCAGGCCTCTGAC
>RJWJ010037848.1:0-15308 GCA_004363605.1 Indri indri
TTACCAAGATATCTTTTTGTATCCCTCAGGCAATTTTGTCAAGGCATTTTCTTTGGGGATTACAATTTCTTTTATATTTCCTGGGATCTCTTCTAATAAATAGTGGAAAGGAATTAGGGATTCCAACTTTGTTGATTTGTGTGTGTGCTAGTCCAGTCTTGCAGCAGTTCTTTCATATTCTTAATAAACACATCAAGAGATTGAGATTTTCTGATTGCATGGTCACTTCCCAGATTATTGACTCCTACCAATCAACAGCTGGTAAATGAATTACGTGGGAAAAAAAATCATGTTTGCTTTCTTTTGGTATGAGGAACACATTGAAAACAATCTAAAATTTAAAATTAAAATTTTTTCTAAAGAAAAAATGTTAATAGTTGTGAGATTATGAATATTTTATTTGTAACTCTTTATTTGAATTTTTAAAACAATAGCATTTATTTGATTTATTATTTTCTGATTTAAAAATTACTTCTATTTACAAAACAATCAAGTAGACACTAAAACAACTTTTTTTTCTGTCACAAAACTTCATTTGAACAATTAATTTTGGCACACAGTATTTAATTGTACAATATCAGAAACAACCTGGATTTCTAAATGCAAATCAAAATCTTGGAATACATTTGTTTTGATGCTATTTCTGATTAAAGAGGGTCTCTAACAAAAAATAATTTTTTTCTGAATAAAACATTAATAAAAACACTATTAACTGTTATTAATAAAAGGTAAAAAGTGAAATTCAAATTTGTCTGATAGAAATACAATTATCTTTTATAGCATGAATGTCATGGTAAGTTTATTTTTATACTCCAATGATTAAACATTTAATTATAAAATAAAATGAAATCTTTATTTCTCTATAAAATATATAAAATATATTAGGGGAGTATACATGTTTTGGTTAAAAAATTTGCTTTTGTACAGTTCGAGTCAGAGTTATAAGTGTGCCCTTCACCAAGATAGTGTGCAATATACCTGTGCGGTGTGAATTTACCCATCTCCCCCTCCCCCCTGCTTGATTTCCATTGAGTTTTACTTCCATTTGTGTAATATTAATACATGAGTGGATTAATAAAATATGGTATATGTATACCATGGAGTACTACTCAGCCATAAAAAATAAATAGTGATCTAGTATCTTTTGTAACAACCTGAATGGAACTGGAGACCATTCTTCTAAGTGAAGTATTGCAAGAATGGAAAAACAAATGCCGCATATACTCAATACTAAATTGGAACTGATTTATGTTTTAAAAGATTCTTTTAGTTGTCATGTGGAAAATGAATTGAAGTGGGGCAAGAGTGTTAGGCAGGAGGCAATTAGAAGGCTATTTCATAGTTCAAGTGAGAGTTGATATTGGCTTTGATTGAGGCATTAGTGGAGATGGACTGACATGGATGAATTAGGGAAAATATTGGAAAGCAGAGTTAATAGAATTTGAATGGATTGAAGGTGAGAAATCAAGGGTGATCTTAGGTTTTGGCTTGAGCAAGTGAGTGGCTAATAGTTTACTGAGTTAGAGGTGACATGAAGAGTTGGGTAAGGGGTTGAAGAATGTAAGCAGAAGATATGTTAGGGGAGGAGGAAGATTAAGAATTCTCTTTTGAAAAAAAAAAAAGAATTCTCTTTTGAGCATATCATGTTTGAGATGCCTTTTAAATAGCCAATGGAGATGTTAAGTAGGCAGTTAAGTCTAACATTCAAGGGATCAGTCCAGAACAAGTATAGATTTGACAGTTCCTGACGGAGAAATGGTATTTAAAGCCATGGGAATTCCCAGAGTTAAGAAGAATACAGAGATGAGATGGACGTTTGTGGTCAACACTGGAGTACTCTTAACATTTGGAGGTTAAGCCAAGGACAAAGAGGCAACAAAGGAGTCTATTAGAGTGAAGTAGAAGAAAAACAGGAGAAAGTTGGGTCATAGAAGCCAAGGAAAGAAAACATTTTAAAAGGGAGGGAATGATCAACTATTTTAAATGCAGCCAAAATTTCAAATATGGTAAGACAGAGAAGTGATCTTTGACATTTGATAGCATGGATTACAGTGACCCTAACAAGAGGAGTCTCAGAGGTGTTGAAGAGATGGAAGTGGTGGGGACCAGTGCAAGTTAAGTAGAAAATAAAAGGAG
Organism: Indri indri; assembly: GCA_004363605.1. NCBI lineage: Eukaryota > Metazoa > Chordata > Mammalia > Primates > Indriidae > Indri > Indri indri. The sequence continues at coordinate 2,137 of RJWJ010037848.1, forward strand.
TGTGTGTGTGTGTGTGTGTGTGTGTGTGTGTGTGTGTGTACACACACATACACACATATAAAACTTAATCAAAACAAAAATGGAATATATAACAGCCCAACAATAGTGAAACAAAAAGAGAGAACTTAATAAATAAAACAACAAAGGAACAAATCCCAAAATCTTCCTTCACATTAAATAGGACTTTGAGCTATGCTCTTATTTTTTATTTTATGTATTTATTTTTATTTCAGAATATTATGAGGGTACAAGTGTTTTGCACGGATTGCTTTTGTACTGCTTGAGTCAAAATTATGAGTGTGCCCATCATCTACATAGTGTACATTGTACCCATTAGATATGCTTTCACTCATTCCCCTCCTACCTCCCCAATGTGCCTGATTTCCATTGAGTTTTACTTCCATCTGTGCACATGAGTGCTGATTGCTTAATTCCAATTTAATAGTGAGTACATGTGGTGTTTTTTTTTTTTTTCAATTCTTGTGATACTTAGGAGAATGGTCTCCAGTTCCATCCATATTGTGGCAAAAGGTATTAATTCATTTTTTATGGCTGAGTAGTACTCCATGGTATACATATACCACATTTTATTAATCCACTTATGAATTGATGGGTACTTGGGCTGATTCCACATCCTTGCGATTGTGAATTGTGTTGCAATAAACATTCTGGTGTGAGTGTCTTTTTGATAAAATGACTTTTTTTCCTTTGGGTAAATACCCAGTAGTGGGATTGCTGGATCATTTGACTTTTAGTTCTTTGAGGAATGTCCATACTGTTTTTCATAGAGGTTGTACTAGTTTGCAGTCCCAACAAGAGTGTATAAGTGTTCCTTTCTTTCTGTATCCACAGTAACATCTGTTGTTCTGGGACTTTTTGATAAAATCTATCAAAAAGGTAATATCTCATTGTGATTTCAATTTGCATTTCTCTGATTAGTGATGTTAAACATTTTTCATATGTTTATTGGTCATTAGTCTATCTTTTGAAAAGTTTCTGTTCATATCTTTTGCCTACTTTTTAATGGGGTTGTTTGATTTTTTTCTTGCTGGTTTGCTTGAATTCTTTCTAGATTCTGGTTATTAGCTTTTTATTGGATGTATAGCATCCAAAATTTTCTCCCATTCTGTAGGTTGTCTATTTGATCTGTTGATTGTTTCCTTGGCCTCGCAGAAGCTTTTTAATTTAATCAAGTCTCATTTGTTTATTTTTGTTGTTGCTGTGATTGCCCTTGGGATCTTCTTCATAAATTCTTTGCCTTGGTTTATATCTAAAAGAGTTTTTCCAATATTTTCTTCCAGAATTCTTATGGTTTCATGTCTTAGACTTAGGTCTGTCATCCATCTTGAATTAATTTTTATGAGTGGTGTGAGATATGGATAGTGTTTCAATCTTCTACATCTGGCTATCCAAATGTCCAAGCATCATTTATCGAATAGGGATTTTTACCCCAGTGTATGTTACTGTATACTTTGTCAAAGATCAAATGGCAATATGTGGGTGGTTTTATATCTGAGTGCTCTGTTCTATTCCATTGGTCTATGTCTCTATGCTTGTGCCAATACCATGCTGTTTTGGTTACAGTAGCCCTGTGGAATAGATTAAAGTCTGTTGAAGTGATGCCTCCAGATTTGTTCCTTTTACTTAAGGTTGCTTTGGCTATTCAGGCTCTTTTCTGGTTCCAAACGAAGCATAGAATTATTTTTTCTAGATCTGTGAAAAATAACATTGGTATTTTGATGGGGATTGCATTGAATCTGTAAATCACTTTGGGTAGTATAGACATTTTAAAAATGTTGATTCTGCCGATCTTTGAGCATGGTATGTTTTTCCATTTGTTTGCATCATCTGCATTTTCTTTCCTCAGTGATTCATGGTTCCCTTTGTAAAGATTTTTCACCTCCTTCGTTAAATATATTTGTAGGTATTTTATTTTCTGTGTAGCTATTGTGAAAGGTATTGAGTCTTTGATTTGATTCTCAGCTTGACTGTTGTTGGTGTATAGGAATGCTACTGATTTGTGTACATTGCTTTAGTAACCTGAGACTTCACTGAATTTATTTATCAATTCGAGTAGTCTCTTGGGGGAATCTTTGGGGTATTCTAGATATAAGATCATATCATCAGCAAAGAGCGATAGTTTGATCTCCTCTTTCCTGATTTGGTTGCCCTTAATTTCCTTTTCTTTCCTGATTGCTATGGCTAGGACTTCCAGCACTATGTTGAATAGAAGTGGTGACAGTGGGCATCTTTGTCTTATTCCAGTTCTGAGTGGGAATGCTTTCAACTTTTCCCCATTCAGAATGATGTTGGCTGTGGGTTTGTTGTATATGGCTTTTATAATTTTGATTTGTGTTCCATCTATGCCCATTTTGTTAAGAGTTTTTATTATAAAATGGTGCTGAATTTTGTCAAATGCTTTTTCTGACCAAAAAGCATATGTTCATTTAAATTTTCCTTTTACCGTTTATCTTCCCCAAACAATAACTTATAGCCCAGCCACCTAGCTTTACCACTATGCCACTCTAGATTCTACCTCTGCCATTCCAGTAGCACTCTCTCTACTGTCACTGATGACTACACAATTAGATTTTATTCTCCCTCACTTCTCTAAAGTATTTGAAGTATAGTAGTCCTTCACAAGGAATGTACAGGAAGTACACAAGGAAGTATAATAATCCCTCACAAGGAATGCATTCATAAAGAATACATCTCAAGACAATCGGTGGATTGCCAGAAAGTGCAAAAAGAACTGAGACCTATCCATACTATGTTTTTTATATATGTATATGCCTATGGTAAAGTTTAATTTACAAATTAAGCACAGTAAGAGATTCACAGCAATATCTAATAGTAAAATAGAACAATTTATAAAATAACAGTATACTGTGATAAAAGTTATATGAGTGTAGTCTCTCTCTCTCAAGATTTTTTTTTGTTCTGTAGTCACATATTTTTGAACCATGGTTGACTGTGAGTAACTGAAACTGCAGAAAGTGAAACCAAAGATAAGGGGGGATCTAGTATAGTTAATTACAGTCCCTTAAAACTTTCTCCTCCCTTGCTAGCCATGATCTTCTATTAAATTGTTTCTCCTTTCTAACATTTTTTAAATGGATTATCTCTCTTCTTCCCTTTCACAAATTGTATTCAAATTTTTTTCCTTCGGTCTGTGATTTATTCCATACTAATTTCCCTACTGACTTACGGCTTCAATTCATCTGTTTAAATCTTGATCTACTTTGACTTCCAAGCTCTATGTCCACATCTCTGACTTTCACATTAACCTTTTCACTTGGATGGCCTCTAAGTAGCAAGTTGTAAACGTGCTCCTCTTCCAAACTTTACATACGGTGAAGAAAGTCAGCTATCATAGAGATAATCTTTTCCATAGAGTTGAAAACTGTTTCAGAGTCATAGTCAATTTTGTAGAAATAAGAACTCCTTTGGAAATTTATGGTTTCAGATCTTCCATGTTTAAATGTAAAATAGCTATTAGTAGAAATATTTTACTCTTGCTAAATGTTGAGAGTCATGTAGAAGGCATACTTTTATAGAGTAATTAATAAAATGTTTAATAAGGCATTAATGGTCCAAGGGGAAATTATCAGCATGAATTTTAATTAGTGACAATACACTTAAGATCAGAATGGGAACATAGTTTGGAATGTGAATGCGAACATTTAGAATACAACATTTCCATTGTGTTTACTGTAAGACACCATAATATATGTATATGCATATAGCAATTAAGGCAATTATTATGATTTTAATTAATTCATTATATTTACTTCAAGTATTTAGTTAATGTTACACTGAAAAATAGTTATCCAAAGTATTTTGTTAATAGGTAGCAGTTTTGAATAAACAAAAACAGTTTAAAGGAGGAAGTATTTAGACGAGTATTGAAGCATTAGTAGGAGTTACACAAGAAGCATGGGGAAATGGAATGAGCATTGAGGTGTAAATTCAGGTGTCTGCATGGATCTGAGACAAGTCTCATTTGATTGAATGTTTGTGAGCATGATAAAGATGAAGATAAATTTGGGAAAATATTGTGAATAGATTTGAATACCTTGCTCTGACATTTGGACTTCTGGAAATAGTGGACAACCATAAATTTTTTTTGAGTTACTGGGAAAATGAAGGGACACAAGCTTTAGAGAATAAGATCTGGAAGTGATGTATGAAATACATGGGTGACTGGAGAAGTAGGAGGTGAGCAGTTGGTTCCTGTGTGGTAGTAGCCTGTGTGTGAAGAAGGTACCTATGGCATTGATGCATTTCACATGGTGGAAATGGCTGTGCTTTGTGCAGAACTGAGCCTCGCATTTATTACGTGAACCTTAGAACTGTGGGGCCTTTCTGAGACAAATTGTTGCTCTTCGTGAGTATTTCATTTCTCATTCATGGCAAATGAACATAGCCATCATTGGTTTCTAGCCCTGTACTGTTTAAGTCAGGAAGTGTGTTATCCTCATTTTGCATTTTAGATTAGTGCATGAAAATTATAATTTTCTGATAATCTTAGTTTTATTGGTAAGAACAAGGGCTTTAGAACCAGGCAAACTTGTGTGTAATTTCCGTTTCTCACCTGTATTAGGAAGGTATAATTCTTTGGACTCCATTTTCTGACTGTAAGATGGGTAAACTATTAATATGTAACTCAAGGTTTTAAAAATTGTCAAAGAGATAAATTATGTAAAGAATCTAGCTTATAGACTTCTTCATATGGGTGACAAATAAATGGCATTGGCTTTCCTCCTTGTTATAATTGACCTTTTGCAGAACTTGGCATTCTTGATGATTTCTTTCTTTAAACTTGTCTCCCTGACTCCTTTTCTATTAACACCTACTTTTTTTGGTTCTTCTCATACCCTCTTTGGCCTCTGCATACTGTGCTGTTTCATTAGCTTTTCCCTTTCTTATATATTTACTTTTCCTGGAGTTCCATTCTATGTCCTCTTCCCTCTATACTCTTCTTAGGTGATCCCTTTAATACCCACAATTTCTAACATTATGTGAAAAATGGTGGTTCCAAGTTTTTATGTTTAGTAGAATCTGTCTTCTTTAGTTCCATATCTATTTTTCCTATAGCCAGCTAAATGTATACTCCTACTATGTAAACATTTAAAATTCAATATGCCCAAAACTTAGTGTGTTAGCTTAGGCTGCTTCCTTTTTGTCTTAGTCTGTTTGGGCTGCTACAACAAAATACCATAGACAGGGTGACTTATAAACAAACAGAAATTTATTTATCACAGTTCTGAAGGCTGGGAAGTCCAAGATCAAGGTGCCAGCAAATTTGATGCCTGATGAGGGTCTACTTCCCAGTTTATAGATGGAGGGCTATCTTCTTGCTATGTTCTCACATGGACGAAGGGGCAAGAGAGTTCTCTTGGGCCTCTCTTATAAGGGCATTAATTTTTCCAGAAGGGCTTCACCCTCATGACCTCCTAAAGGGCCCCACCTCCAAATACTATCACATTGAGGATGAAGTATCAACCTGTGACTTTTGGGAGACACAAATAGTCTGTAGCTTCTTTCTTGTGCAATTTCCTCTTAAATTCTCAGTAAGTGGTGTCACTATCAACTGACTTTTCCAAGATAGTATCCTAGGAATGTTTCTAAACACTTCCCTCTGTCTTACCTTTTGCTACAGATAAATTGTCACCTTATATGTTGTTTCCAGTATGCCTCTCTTCTTTCTGAAAGGGCTGTATAATTTAGGCTTTGTCTCAGTTATGTCAGAAGGATTTTTTTTTTATATCCTTCTTATATGTTCACATGAGTTTTATCTTTTCCTTTTGCAAATTCTAACAGGGTAATTTTTCTAAAATGCAGATATGATCTCCATATCCATTGCGGTAAAACTCAAACTCTTACTTGACGTAAAAGGCCACTAGAAGTCAAGACTTGCTTACTGCTTTGGCCTCATCTATTTCACTAAACTATTGCATGTATCAGATTGAAATATTAAAACAGTCTTTACAGAAATTGTTTTCTTTATTTAGAATGTTGTTCCTTTTCTTTAGTCTCTACACATCTTTTAAACTCTTGGCTCAAAAATCAATTCATTTAATATTCAGCAAATTATTATTAAGTCCCAACTATGCACCAGGCACTGTGCTAATCAATTCTTTGTGAATAATTCCTAGACACCCAGACTCTTCTCATTCTGCTCTATGCACATCTCTATTATCAAATTGAATTGTCAGAATTTGCATATTTATCTGCTTTTACTGAACCATGTGCTTGCAGAGGGCAGAGAATTTATCTTATTCATCTAGATGTTATTAATTCTTAACAGAGTCATAGGTGATCATTAAATGTTAAACAAATAAATGAATCATTACTTTAAACTAAATATTAGTAACATTTCTTAGAGAGATTTGAAAAAGTATAATTTTCCTCGAGCTTAGTAGAATACAAACATTGTTTCCTGAAATTCAAAACCTACTGGGCTAAAAAATGAATGTTTTAAAATAAATGGAACACTTCAGCATTCTAGTTAATTGGCATGAATAATTTCTGACAGAAGGTTGAATATTAAATAGCTGTCTACTTTACCTCTTTTGTATATATCACATATATTTTCATAGAAATTAGTGATAAACCAAAGAGATGTTTACTCACAGATACCATTGCTTTTCATTTGGGTGTGGGTAATGAGCCCTGAAAAGGCAGGCAGAATTTCCAGGGTGTAATTGATGTTGATGTTTCGTGTTATTATGCGGATATATTAAAAAAAGAAGAGACACTAGACTATCATTACATGCCCAATAGTACAAGCAAGGGCCATGAAGATCAATGATTCTTTAATGAAATGCCATGTACCACACACTGACATTATTTATTCTTACAAGTAAGAAGCAAGAATGAATAATTCTATTGAATTTATGGGCAAAAAGGGCTATTTGGATTGTATAACCCAAACTCCTCTTTCTATGAATGAGGGAATAAAGGGTCAAAGATGTTAAAATACTAATTGCAGTTGACAAAGAGAACTAGTATTAGAACTAGGATAGAAGTCAAACATTTTAACTAAAATTTCTTCCAGTTGTTCTAAGTTCTGGCAGAAGATTATACTCTGTGAGCCCTGTGGGATAAAGACTGGCATTATTTTAAAAAGATGCATTAATTAGTCATTAATTACATACATATATTTCGATCATATCATTAATATTTATGTATCAAGTAGCTGAGAATTGATGTTTATACCATAAAACAAGATTTTAAAGATTTTATTTTTTCTTTGTTAGCTCTTTAATAACATGAAAATAATGGCAGCTTTTCCTATACCCCTGCACAGGTAACTATGATTTACAGGGCCTAATATAGTTACTTATCTCAGGGCCTATGAAATATTAAGTCTAGAATCCGGGGATCATATTTCCCTTGGATTTCCCATACCCCCTGGGAAAGTTGTTGGGAGGAGTTTGTAACAGATAGTCAGGTTAGTTCCTCAGGAGCTCTGGATTAGACTTTACTAGGAAAATAATGTGACAAGAAAGTTGCCTGATGATCTGGGAGTAGAAGGAGAGACAGAGAAAGAAAGGAAAGGGAAACAAGTAGTGAAACAGAGGAAATAAACCAAAAAAAAGCAAGCACAGTATTTAAAGAAAGTAAGGAAAGAACAAAGAATGTAAGGCAGGAAACTTAGGCCTGGAAAAATTGATTGAGTTCCTACCTGTTAAGGGTAACATGTGCTAGATGTTTTTAGTTATTTAATCCTAACATTTTCAGCACATATCTATATTTTACAGATGAGGAAATCAGATGTACTGAGGTAAGTCATGTGTCCAAGTCACATACTTAGTAAATGTCAAAAGTAGGCTTCAAATCTGGCCTCAGTATCTTCTCCTGGGGCAGAAGGAAAAGAGCATTAAATGTTTTCTGCAATGTTAGTCCATAGCTGGTAAAGACTGTATTGAAAATTCAATACTTCTCACAAGGTTGATTCAAATGGCCCTATAGGGCCTGCCCTTGGGAACTTCAATGGGTTCCTGAGCAGATGGCCCTGAGAAAATGAGGCCAACTTCTAAATCCTAGTGGTCTGATTATTGAAGATTGTTGGAAAGAAGCGAGGGAATTCTCCTTCCATTTGTAGTAGTAGGAGCCTAAGAGTGAGAAAGTTGAAACAGTAGAAATTACAATAATGCAAGATCTCCCAGAAAAGAGGAAGTAATAGTTTTTTTATTCTGGTTGCAGAGATCACTCACTTAGAGTGAAAATCAGTCCCCAGATGGGGAGGAGGGGTGTGTGTGTGGTGGTGGTTGTGGTTGTGGTCCTAATCATAAAATTGGGCTGGGATTTGGAGCCTTATAAGATTGTAATTACATGTTAGCTCTTGATTGTCTCAAAATATGGCATAACTTGGGAGCAAGATTACTAACAGATTAAATCACACTGCACGTGAACTCATTCAAATGCTCAATACTTGCAGTAAAATATTTTTAAAATCACAACTCCTAGTTTTTTTAAAGAATAATGTATTGTTTATATAAAATTTCACAGTTTCATCACATAAAAAAACCTAAATATGAACAATTGTGAAGAAAAAAGTAAAAATCAGTCAAAGTCTACATAACAAATAATTACTGTAAATATTTGTTGAATAGAATTTAAGATCGCTTTTGGTGTATATACAGAGTGAAAGATACATAGCTAGGTAACAGTTTTGGAGAAGATGAGATAATTCTCTACATGTAATTTTTCATTAAAATATAAGATTTGACATGGATTTAATGAAATACCCTGAAACGGAAGTAAGTCCTTAACTTCAGACTTAATTTTTTTTAAACCGCACAGCAATATTAGTTCTTGGAAAATTTCTCTAAAATTAAAACCAGTTCTAAAAATATTTAAGAGACTGGTGTCATTGGATTTTTTTAAACTACATTTTTTCAACATTAGAGTAGCTACAGATTTTCAGCTATGAATGAGGACATTAGCATGCTTAGGCTTTTCTTCCTTTTACCCACCTCCCTTACACCTGGTTCCTTCATACTTTCCTGAACTAATTTTACTTTTGACTTATTTTTCTTAAAAACTTTAAATTTCTGCTATCTTGTTATATTTTACATATTTTTTTATTTTTATTTTTTATTTTAGCATATTATGGGGGTACAAATGTTTAGGTTATGTGTATTGCCTTTGCCCCACCGGAGTCAGAGCTTCAAGCATGTCCATCCCCCAGATGGTGCACGCTGCACCCATTAGCTGTGTATATACCCATCCCCTACTCCCCACTCCCATCTGCCTGACACCCGATGAATGTTATTACTGTATGTGCTCTTAAGTGTTGATCAGTTAATACCAACTTGATGGTGAATACATGTGGAGCTTGTTTTTCCATTCTTGTGATACTTCACTTAGTAGAATGGGCTCCAGCTGTATCCAGGATAATACAAGAGGTACTAGATCACTGTTTTTTGTGACTGAGGAGAACTCCATGGTATACACACACACACACACACACACACACACACACACACACACACACCTGCTCCACATTTTATTAATTTACTCATGTACTGATGGGCACTTGGGTTGTTTCCACATCTTTGCAACTGTGAATTGTGCTGCTATAAACCTTCTAGTGCAGATGTTTATTTTATAGAATGTCTTTTGTTCTTTTGGGTAGATGCCCAGTAATGGGATTGCTGGATCGAATGGTAGTTCTACTTGTAGCTCTTTGAGGTATCTCCATATAACTTTCCACAGAGGTTGTACTAATTTGCAGTCCCACTAGCAGTATACGAGTGTTCCTATCTCTGCGCATCCACGCCAACATTTATCATTTTGGGACTTTGTGATAAGGGCCATTCTCACTGGAGATAAGTGACATCGCATTGTGGTTTTGAGTTGCATTTCCCTGATGATTAGAGATGTTGAGTCTTTTTCCGTATGTTTGTTGGCCATTACCCTGTCTTCTTTTGAAAAGTTTTTGTTCATGTCCTTTGGCCTCTTTTTGATAGGGTTGTTTGATTTTTTTTTTTTATTGCTGATTTTCCTGAGTTCTATAGAGATTCTAGTTGTCGGCCCTTTATCGGATGTGTAACATGCTAATATTTTCTCCCATTCTGTAGGTCGTCCATTTGCTCTCGTGATAGTTTCCTTGGCTGTGCAGAAGCTTTTCAATTTGATCAGGTCCCATTTATTTATTTTGGTTGTTGCTGTGATTGCCTTTGGGGTCTTCTTCATAAATTCTTTGCCTAGGCCAACATCTGTAAGGGTTTTTCTAACATTTTGTTATAGAATTCTGATAGTTTCACACCTTAGGTTTAAGTCTGTTATCCACTTTGAGTTGATTTTTGTGAGAGGTGAAAGGTGCAGATCCTGTTTCAGTCTTCCCCATATGGCTATCCAATTTTCCCAGCAGCATTTATTGAAGAAGGATTCTTTTCCCTGGTGTATGTGCTTGTCTTGTCTCCTTTGTTAAAGATCGGATGGCTATACAAAGATGTTTTATATCTGTGTTCTGTGTTCCGATCCATAGGTCTATGTCTCTGTTCTTGTACCATGCTGTGTTAGTTACTATAGCCTTGTAGTATAGCTTGAAGTCAGGTAAATTGATGCCTCCCAATTTGTTCTTTTTGATTAAGGCTTTTTTTTTTTTTTTTGCTATATGGGGTCTTCTCTGGTTCCATATGAAGCATGGAATTATTTTTTCTAGATCTGTAAAAAATGATGTTGGTATTTTAATAGGGATTACATTGAATCTGTAGATCACTTTGGGTAGTATAGACATTTTAACAGTATTAATTCTGCTGATCCATGGGCATGGTATGGTTTCTCATCTGTTTATGTTCTCTGCTATTTCCTTCGCAGTTTTTCATAGTCTCCCTGTAGAGGTCTTTCACTTCCTTAGTTCAATATGTTTGTTGGTATTTTATTTTCTTTGTTGTTATTGTGAAAGGTATTGAGTCTTTGACTTAGTTCTCAGCTTTATTGTTATTGGGGTATGTGAATGCTACTGATTTGTGTACATTGATTTTATAACTTGAGACTGTGCTGAATGTATTTATTAATTCCAGTAAGTCTCTTGGTAGAATCTTTGGGGTTTTGTAGATATAAGATCATATCATCAGCAAAGAGTGATAGTTTGACCACTTCTGCTCTCATTTGGATGTCCTTGATTTCCTTCTCTTGTCTGATTGCTCTGGTTAGCACTTCTAGTCCTATATTGAATAGAAGTGGTGAAAGAGGGCAACTTTGTCTGATTCCAGTTTTAAGTGGCAGTGTTTTCAATTTTTCCCCATTCGGTATGATTTTGGCTGTGGGTTTCTTGTACGTGGCTTTTATCATTTTGAGGTATGTTCCATCTATGCCTGTTTTGTTAAGCTTTCTTATCATAAAAGGGTGCTTAATTTTGTACAATGCTTTTTCTGCATCTATTGAGAGGATCATATGGTCTTTGTTTCTACTTCTATTTCTGTGGTTAACTACATTTATATACTTGCATATGTTGAGCCATCGCTGCATCTCTGGGTTGAAGCCCAGTCTGGAAGTATGAAGTATCAAAGGATAAGGACACCCCCAAAAGGGAGCACCAGCTCTCTAGCAATGGATACCAACCAAAATAAGAATATGAAAGTGACAGATGAAGTATTTTGAACATGATTTGTAAGGAAGCTCAATGAAATGCAAGATAAAATGGAAACCCAACACAAAGAAAGCACAAAAACAATGTAGGAAATGAATGAAAAATTCGCTAAAGAAATCAAAATATTAAAGAAAAATCAAACAAAACTGCTGGAAAGGAAAAAGTGATTCAAGGAATTACAAAACTCAGTGGAAAGCCTTAAGAATAGGTTACATCAGTCAGAAGGAAGCATCTCAGAGCCTGAAGAAAACACCTTTCAATTAAAGAAGTCAGTCACAGAGATAAAGCAGAAAAATAAAGGAATGCACAAAGCCTACAAGAAATATGGGATTATGTAAAGAGGCCTAACATAAGAATCATAGGCATCCTGAGGGTGAAGAAGAAAATACAGAAGAGTTGGATAATTTTCTTGAGGAAATAATTGAGGAAAATTTCCCTGGCCTTGCTAGAAACATAGATATCCAGGTTCAAGAAGTTTAAAGGACTCCTGGGAGATTCATCGCAAAGGGGCAAACACCATGACACAAAAGTCATCAGACTGACCAAAATAAACACTAAAGAGGTGCTCCCATGAGTCATAAGGCAAGAATAGCAGGTAACTTACAAAGGAAAACCCATCAGACTAACTGAAGATTTCTCAACTGAGACCTCAACAAGCCAGAAGGGATGGGGCACCATTCTTAGTCTTCTCAATTAGAGTAATGCCCAGCCTAGAATTTTGTATCCTGAAAATCTAATTTTCCTATATGAGGGAGAAATAAAGTTTTTCTCCAACAAACATATACTGAGGGAATTTGTCAAGACAAGATCTGCCCTGCAGGAAGTACTCAGAACTATATTGTACATGGATCAGCACTGTCAGCACTCACCGGTGTAAAGTCATCCGAAAGCTAAAGCTTGAAGGCCATATATCACAACGGCTCAAGGGATAACACAAAGCAGCAAACTTCTATTCAACAGGATGAACAGAAATCCACCCCACTTAGCAGTTCTTCCAATAAGTGTGAATGGCTTGAACTGCCCACTGAAGAGACATAGGTTGGCCAAATGGATACATATATATATACAAACCACATGTCTGTTGTCTTCAGGAGACATATCTAACCACAAGGACTCATGCAGACTCAGCGTGAAGGAATGGAAAACAGTATGCTATGTCAATGGAAATCAAAAGATAGCTGGTGTGGCAGTTCTCGTATCAGATGATCTAGGCTTCAAATCAATAAAAGTAATGAAAGACAAAGATGGTCATTATATATGGTCAAGGGAACATTTCAACAAGAAGACATAATCTACTTTTTATTTCTCCACAATTTTCTTTAACTCACCTACTTATTTTCACTCCAGGCAACCACTGTAAAATATTTTAACTAATTCTTCAAGTAATATTGCCATATTTCTACAAAATAAGTTTATCTTACAGTTTCTTGACTTTAAAGGTGGCATTGTCTTGACTTTCTACCATGAAAAATGCTGATTTAGGTTTCTTACTATCACTTCCTTCATGTTCACATATTTCCTCTTGTCCTATTTTAAAATTTTAGTGTTTATGTCATTTGCTTCA
>RJWJ010037849.1:0-15309 GCA_004363605.1 Indri indri
AGCTGCTGGGAAAGGTATTATCTTTCCACTGCAGTTGCTGAACTATGAGGAGGTGAGGCTGGAATCCCCCCGAGTCACTGGACACTGTCGGAGGTTCCCGAGACCAGCCTGGCTTCAGTGGTCTGCCGGGAGGACTCACAGCACCCGGCAGGTGCCATACGCAGGGATGTGATCCGTTACAGTAAGAGGATGCAAGCAAATCCACAAAGGGAGAAGGCACACGGTGAGATGAAACCCAGAGGAAACCAGGCTCAAGCTTCAGGAGTCCCCTCCCAGTGGACTCTCACAGCACACGCTAATTCCCCTGGCAGGAAGTAGCGACAGCACCGGTGAAATGTTTTCCACCAGAGAATCCCGTGAGAGACTCGGCACCCAGGATTTTTACTGGGGCTGGTCCCGGGGGCGCCCTCTCCCTAGCACATTCCGAAATTCCGGACTCCTGGAAGGAGAGCAGGTGTTTAACGGAAACCATTTTGCTTGCACAGTTTAGAAACAGCCGTTGTGAAGGAATAGCAAGAACCTTCCCAAAACCCAAGTTCCCAGACGCCAGCCAAGGCCAGCCTTGCACGCAGGCTGTTCTGAGGACAGCGGTCTCACCTTGCTGCCTGCTGTGTTACCTCTGCCGCTTTGTCAGAGCACACACAGACCTGAGAGCTGGGAACGGGAAGACAGATTCCAGACTGTATCGTGTCCAAGTCGCTAGTTCCAGCCACGCCTGAAGCAAAGTTTCTCTTTTTTTAAATTTCTAAAGTCAGCCCAAGTTTCTGTCACAAGTTTCTGTCACTTACAACCTTAAGCAGCGTGCTGGCTAATAGAACCCATTCCAAGTAAACAAAATGTTCTCTTCTGACTCCTTTCCTACGCATCACCATCACCGTTTATCTTCTTAAATAACCAGGGTCTCCTCGTGCACGGAGGCTTTACCCCATTGCCCAACACGGTACCCAGCCTATGAGAGACATTTGTAAATTTTTGGTGCATAAATGAATTTTCTGTAGCATTCTAGAGGATTAATTCGTTTAAATGGAAAAGGTAGATTATGTAGCCTATTTATCCACTAATGTGACCTAAATTAAAATTTTGACCAGAGTATCTGCCTGATTTTTTTCTTTCACAAATTCCTCTTTGCTAAGAAATTGGCCACTGCTCTTGGTAGCTAGTGCCTTCTATTTGGGCTTGCTGCGCTGGGCTTTCTTTTTTCTTGTTTGGCCTAATTAACTATGTCATCATTCAACCAGATTAGGTATGTGCCTTGTTGGGAGATCAATTAAAAAATAAATCAGTGTTTGTCAAAGTGGAAAGGAACGTGTTGAAAGATAAATTTTCTTTCCAGTCTTGCAGGGCAGCAATAGGAAACAAAGGACATTTTGTAGTGGCTTTTACTGACGTGCACACATGTAGGAAATAAGAACTGGAAGGGATTTCAGAGATCATGAATCAGTTCAGTGCTTTTGGTTGCAAAGGTGAAGAAAGGTCCAGAAAGGTCTTTGACGTGGGCACTGTGATTGCAGGAGGTCTTAACTTGGACGCAGGTCTGTGTTTCATCATCACTAACCTCATTAGGCAAGTCCCTCTAGCTTTCTGACTCAAGGCTCTGTTTGGTAAGTTTGTACTGAGTGACTGTGGAAGGAAGGAATGACCTGTACACTAAACAGATTTGACTAGGTGGTCTCAATGTCTCTTTCGATTCCATGGATCGTACGCAAATTCCCACTGTCAGAGACAAAGCCGGAACCATATAAACTAAGGGACCCCCTCAATGGTTCTCTTGCCATCACCGTCTGCATTTACCAGCCAGTAAATCCTAGTGGCTCTGTTTTCAAGGTATATCCCAATCCAAGCCTAAGGGATGCCAAGCATTAGTTATTGAATAAACAAAATTCAGTCTTCAGCCTCTGGGCTCTTTGGATTCAAGCAATGCTTTTTTCTCCCTTACTGCTCCTTTAAAGTAGCAGATCACAGGTGCCCTGGAGTCACCAGGGGGACTTGAATCACTGAGGTGATATAAATGGAGACACAGAGTGAAGGAGACTGATGCAGTCTGCCCCAAAACGGGGTTCCCATAAGAGCTCACGTCTCCATCAAGTGAACAGTGACCCAGGGAGAATCTCAAAACATAACACAGGGCTTCCAAATCCATGCTAGATTCTGGCCTGTATCTCTGGAGACAGGCTTGGCAGCGGTTACAATGGAGGTGGGCTTTCGAATACCTCTTAGTGCTTCTCAGAGCAGCACGCAGTCGAAGGCACTTAACCCCGTGTTTGTTTCCCAGACTTAGATTTTTAGAGATACCCTGAGATCCCATGATATCAGCTCTACTTTTTTTATTCTTTAGTACTGGAGAAGAAAATATATTTTCTTCATAGAGCAGTAAGAAGAGAACTCCAGGCAGGACAGGAGTTAGTTAGAATAAAGATGCCCTCTGGGGCATTATTGTAATGGGGAAGGAACTTCGTCTCTGGAGGCAAAATCCAGAATTTACTAGACCTTTCAAGAATAGACTGCTCTGTTGTGGGCATCATTAAGGTTCCCCAGACCGATCCAATTTATATGTGTGTGTCATGAATAAAACAGTGCATGTCCACATTAGCACAAGGGAGAAAATGGAACTCTCCTGCATTTCTGTGACCCATAGTTAACTATTGTTAACATTTCAGACATTTCTCTGTACATGTAAGATTGGGTTTTTCTTAAAATTGGGATCGTATTATAATACCGTTTGCATGCTGTTTTTTTTTTTTCTTCTTAAGTACATATCACAACCATTTTCCCTTGTTACACACCATGTCGTTTTTTTATGCTTCCTGCTATCCCATAAAATGGCTGTATTAGTATTAATATTTGTCTGTTCGGGCCTTCTGTTTTGGATTCTTGGGCTAGTTCTACCTGTTTGAGTTTTCTGAGGAATAATAAAATGCCCTCTCTTTTGGACATTATAAAGCTACAGTCCCAAGATATACGGTCCGCTCCTCACATACAGGTATCTGCAGGCATTCTGAGCTTAACGGTGCAATGTCATGGGTACAAAAAGTCAGCTAGCCTTGTGTTCACGTCCCAGCCCTGGCAACATGATCTTGGGTGACCCAGTTAACTTCTTGCTATATTTTCTTTCTAGGAAAACTGGTCGCCTTCCCCTCTCCCAAGTACACTTGACCTCAACTCTTGCTTCAATTTAGAATCATCTGGGAGCAGGTGAGAAATAATGATGCCCAGGTCTATCTCCCGGCAGCCAAGTCAGAACCTCTGCTATGGGCACTGGACATCCACATTTCTAAAAGCTTCCCACGTTATGCTAAAGGGTGGGCAGGGTGAACACTCCCTGCCCCAAGGTTGCTGACCCGGGACCTGCTGGCTGCTGCAACAAAAGAGACATTGTGTCTTGATTGTTTTGTGATCCGGGGACAGCGAGGCAGGGTAGTATTTGGGAGAAGTGTTTGGAGACAGGATTAACATTCTGGCCCTTGTGCCTCCCAGGGAAAAGAGCCAACCTGTTTATTTTGTGTCAAAAGCTCAAACAGTGATCAAAATCCGATCTGACATCATAAATGCCAGAAAAGGTCAGGGCTGGTCTGGTCATGAGATCGAGCACACACAGCCGGGCCAGGTTGGCACTAGGTCAGCTCCAGACTCTTAGCTGGCAAACAGCACGGGGGACTTGGCAAGGCCCAGCCCCTGGGCGCCTCTGTCGCAGAATGGAGGTTCACATGGCTCTGTTGCTTTTGTCGGAGGAGGAGAGATGCCATTTTCTCAGCGGTCGCTCTCCTTGACTCATTAGTGTAGTTGGCATGTGGTTATTTTTTAACTTCCGCCGCAAATATTCATGGAAAGAGAAGGAGAGTGGAAGGCGGGAGGTGTTAATGTTTTGTAAGCTCCTGTTTTGTGCAGGTCTTCGCAGGGTTAAAGGGATTGGCCTCCTAGCAGCAGGCCCACTGCCAGTGGTCCAGATGAGGGGCCCGAGCCCCGCTGAGTATCCGAGGTCATATGGTCCGTAAAGCTGGGAATTTTATCCCAGGTCAGCAAACCGTCAAAGCCCATATTTTTTTCTTAGCACTAGCATCTGAAGCCTTTGGGGGATTTAATTAGACCATTTCTGGATAATCTGATCTTGAGCATGGCAATCCAAAGGAAATCCCATTGTAGGCTACTTAAAGGAACTTTCCACGTAAGTGGTCAGGGCAGCCCAGGTAGTAGAACAAGACATGTTTGAGCAGGTCATCTCCCCCATTGGGCCCACATGGAACCCCGCTGTCTCCTTTAGTAAAAGAACATCCCAGTCGTCAGGGTTGGCGATGGAATGAGTGTGAAGTACAGACGCCCATGGGCATGGGGAGTTTATCTGCCAGGCCTTGCTTTTGTAGGGCCATCGATACTTTTCATACTTTTTGGGCTGTATCCCCCAGTAAGAAACATAGTTAATATCACAATCCTAAAAACGTGTGTGTGTGTGTGTGTCTATATATGAGCATATATACATTTTTACATAACTTATCTACACATACATACATGCAGACACATGCTGATGTGCAATTAAAACAGTATTTTTGTAAAACAATACTTGAATTTACTATCCTCAATGAACTTTTGTATTTTCTATTTTTCGATGTATTTTAATTTTTAAAATGCTTGTTCAGACCGACTAAATTATTTTTATAACCCCCACATGTGTTGCAAACCCTAGTTTCAAAAACACTGGGCCGGAAGATGTCCTAAGATGCCTTTTCGCTCCATATTAAGCATTCTGAAATTCAGCAAAGTTGCCAGTAATCAGAGAGGGGATCGTAAACTCATCTAGAACCCATGTGCTGGAAGGGGCTGGGATGAGATACATGGGTATCTCATTTTGGTTGCTTCTTTCTCCCCCGGCGGACCCCGCTCCAGTGAGCTCGTGTGTGTGGCAGTGGCTGGCAGATAGTGGGGGGAGCCTTGTGTCTCATTTTCCTTACTTCCCAGGCAGGCGCTGCATTTTTCTCATCTCTGTATTCCTAGCGTCTAGTATAATGCTCAACACTGGGCTCAGTAAATTGGTGGGGGAGCAAAAGAAAAAGTGTGGCTCACTTCTCTCTTTTTTTGTTAACCTTCAGGAAAGATTGCACAATCTGCCTTTATAACGCTATTCATTTTTTTAAGTAGCTTCAGTTCAATTCAAGAGTATGCATTGAATGCGTACTCTGTGCCAGGTAATGTTGGACAGGGAAGACACTGAGGAATGCACCAGAAAGGAAAGAGATACTTAGTCTTAAGGGACTCCTGAATAAAGGAGAAGGGGAAGGAAAAAACATAAACAACTGCAGAGTCATGTGGCTGTTGCTTATGCAGAGAGTTTGTCAGAGCGTGGTGCAGGCAGAGAAGAGGGAGAATCAGGTCTGCTGTGGGGAAGCACTTGAGCTGGGCTTTGAAGGCCAGATAGGAGTTTGTGAGGGTCCAAGTAGCAGGGAATTCCAGGCAAAAGGAGCCCCTGGAGGAATGATCCTGCAGGATATATTTGAGGCACAGTGATCCATGGCTGGGGCTAGAACTCAAGTATTTATGGGAGGCAGGCATGCAGGGGGTTGAGCACTCCGCCTCAGAGGCTTAGGGCTTAGGTGTGAATCCCAGCTTCTCCTCTTTCTACCAGATAATGCAGAATAATGGCCCCCAAAGACATCCTCATCCTAATCCATGCCCTGGAACCTCTAAAAATCACCCCGTGTGGCAAAAGGGGCTTTGCACGTGTGATTAAGTTAAGGATGTTGAGATGGACAGAATGTCCCATGCTATTCAGGTGAGCACTGAGCATGATGCGTGTCCTCCTAAGAGGGAGGCGGAGGGAGATGTGGCTGCAGAGGGAAGCGGCGGGACGACGGAAGCAGAGATGGGGGTGCTGTGCTTCCAAGACGGAGGACGGGACCACAAGCCAAGGAATGCAGGCGGTCACTAGATGCTGAAAAGGGCAAGGAACTGAGATCTCTCCCAGAGCCTCCGGAAGGCACCAGTCCTGCCAACGCCTTGACTTTAGCCCAGGGAGTCTGATGTCAGACTTCTGCCCTCCAGCACTGCGAGGGAATAAACTTGTGCAGTTTTAAGCCGCTTTGTTTGCAATAATGTGTTAGAGCAACAATAGGAAACTAACTATTTTAAATGCCCTCTGTGATTTATTTGCACCTCTTTAAGCCTCAGTTTCCTCGTGTGTGAAAATGAGGGTAGAGGGGAGTAATTATGGCTGAAGGAGCAACCTCACAGGGCAAACCTCCCTGCAGGAAGGACGGTGTGTGTGTACTCAAACACGGGGCTTAGCCGCTGCCTGGCCCATCATGAGGCCAGACTTATTCATGGAAGTAGATAAAGATGAGGAAAGAGAGATAACCGTGGATCGGATTTCTGTTTTATTGGAAATGCTTGTTGACTTGTCTTTGTTTCTGGCTAAGCTGCAAGTGCCGAGTGGAAGGACCGTATCTGTCTGGTTTATCACTCTCTCCCCAGCGTATAGCATGGTGCCCAGCACGTTAAGCCTTCTGTAATTAATTGATAAATGATTAAACGCGAGCTTTGTTGTATTTGGGGATCCGAGATCACGCACAGCACAGAAGGCCATCTGTAGAGGGAGAGAGATTACAGGTAGGGAGACCGATGTGGCATCGCAGTAATCCCAGTGAGCGATGATTTTTCATATCTAGTTAAAATCCCTCATGTTGCACTTCTCTGCTCATGCCCTTTAATTCTGTTCTCAGAGCAAGAGAACAGCTGCAGACTGTCCTCAAATAGTCTCTTCTCTACCATTAATTTGTTCTTCAGCCCTCTCTTTCCAAACAAAATGACCCAAATTATTTTGGCTTTCCCTCGTTCAGAGTGCTGCATTGTAATGCCTTGCATATGTTGTAGGCGGGTGGCCCAGAAGACAGATTTGGCTCACATATGTGTTTTAAGTGACCCACACAGACTTTTTTTGTTTAATGTGAATTATAAAACATGTAGACTTGAACATGGGAACTTATCTCCATGCCCTCTCAAAGTTCACTAAAATGTTAAGAAAGGGGTAAAAGAAAGCATAAGTTCACAAGGACAAAGATTCTAGGAGAGGAGAACACAACAGACAAAGGATGTCAGCAAATTTGGGAGCAAGAATGCAGATGGGGAAGTGAGACTCCATGTCACAGAGCAGCGACCCCGTTGGGCACCGCGGCAGGGAATGGGCTGCTGGACTTTGCGGGGCCCAGAGAAGGTTCAGCCACGAGAGGCTCCAGTATCCCACATGCCATAGGAAGGCATCCCCGGCCCTCTGACAGGCCACGTCAGAAACGGCTGGGACCCTGAGCCCTGCCTCCGGCCCAGGCAGCCAGGCAGACGTTCTCTTCGGCCCCTGTGTACTGCCGGAGGTTTGCTCTCGGACACACTGCACCAGCGTGGCCCTGGACACAGCTCATCCTGCACAAGACAGGGTCACGGCAGGGCACTGGAGTGAACACAGGGAGATGGACAGAAAGTTTGCACCCTGAAAGGAGAGGCCCCCCAGCCCCTCCTCTACGCAGAAGCCAGCGGCTTGAGGCCAGGTTTCTGTCCTCCAGCTGAGGAATGTGTGATTCCTCTCTGGCGAAGCAGCCCAACCCAAGATTGTGATGCTGATGTTTGGGATTTCTCACCGTGCTCATTTAAGGTCGTATTAAGTTATTACTCTCAGCTTCAAACCCACCCTTCTGGACTCTGCTCTGACACACTGCCAGCATTTCAGTTTCACCAGCAGCTCTTGCGAGGTTCTACAGACAGGGCACCAGGGGAGACTGAGGCCGGAGGGGAAGAAGGGACTTGCTTTCACTTGTCTGCATCCTGGTTTTGTCAGAATCCCCCAGCAAAGTGCCCTCACCTGGCTGTGCAGTTGCTTCTATTATAGTTGCAGTCTGTCCTCTCCCCAGGCCCAGAACCAGGGGCCTGGGTCCCACGCACCGTGGGGTCCTGAATTCTAACAATCCTGACTCCCTCCCTGCGTTGCCCCAGCCTTAGCAATGGCAGCTGGCGCTTGTGGTTGCAATTCGTGTGACATCTCAGTATTCCCCATTTGCTTTTGCAGCCTCCATACCTGGCCAGTGGCTCTTCGTGGAGGTTCTCTGGCTGGGTTCCCATTTCTTGACTGGACCCTGACAAACGGACCCACCCGGTGGCCGAGGCCAAGAGCCAGGGAGCTCACGCACACACTCAAAGCTGCCGGCCCAACTTCAGTGCCTCACTTGTACGCACTGTGAAGAGCCCGTAGATATTGGTGAAAAACTCTGATATAAAAGTCAGAGGTCAGTTTTGACAAAAAGGAAAAAAGGATTGGGTAAGAAACAGAGATAAGGCAGAGAAGAGCGGAAAACGTCAAGAAGGGTGAAATTAATGGCCTCAGAGAGATGAAACAGTTATTGCAGTCATAAAACTTGAACAGGATCCTACGTTAAAATAAAAAAAAAGGAAGCTTCAAAAAACAAGGAAGAGCTTTAGGAAATTGAAAGTGCGAAAGTTGACATTTTTAAAAATGGGTCAAAAGTCAGAAGCCAAGGTTGGGCAGTTCACCAGCTAGGTTCTTTCAAATGACTTTATTGAGAAATAAGCACACATTGCTGAACATCGTCAGTCGCTGGGCTAACTTTCTCCTGCTTTATGTTAATATTGTCTCACTTATTACTGGTAAAAACCCACTGAGTCTGGGCACGTTGCATCTGCCGTATTAAGCAACTGAGGCTCAGAGAACCCTGCCTGATTTCAAGGCTCCCGTAAGCCTCCTCGCCTCTGAGAGGAAATTGTATGCCGGCGAAGCGGCCTGCCGCTAAATTTCCAAGGGGCCATGCAGGGAGACAGCCTCTTCATTGTCTAGCTAATTGGAAAAAGGAAGGTGTTTCGAATAGAACTCAGCTGATATGAATAGTCCCAAGTGGGAACTCGTTCTTTCAGGCATGGACAGGGCCACCCGGCAGCTGACGACGTTAATAAAATTGTCAGGCAGCTATTAGAATAGCTTAAAATTATCCAATTTTTATAGGTACCTAAAAAGGCCGAACAGCTCTTGTCTTTGCTCGTAAAACGAACATCTGTTAGCTCCTGAAAGACTGGTACCCGTTGTTAATGGCTGGGCCTCGGAGCATCACTCATCCCAGGATGATCAGTAATGGGGTCGGGTTTTTACCCCCTTCTCTGCATTATAAATGCATGTGTTTGACGTTTCTTTTTTTCTAAATATTTTTACCTTTCCTATTTCTCCCACCGAAAGGACTTGAAATCAAATATTTGGATTCAGCAAGCACCTCTTGAGCTCCAACCTTTCACATGTCTTGCTCCGTCCTGGCACTTCGGGGGCACTAGTTCACACTCTCGGTGCCCATTTCAGGTGAATTACTACCTGGGCATCATCTAGCAGCAGTTCCGGGCCAGCCGTGCCCCACACTGCTTGGCACTCGCAGAGGAATGAGCACACACTTGTATGGATAAGGGGAAAAAGCATCTTAGGGCTGAGTTCTTTCCTTCCTGCTGAAAAATCAGCACATTCTGGATGTTGCATCTTAGAAGTATCCGAAGGACCTGAGAAGCCTAGAACTTAAGCAACTGATGATGACTGTGATGGTGATGATGAGGATCATTTGAGAACATGAACTGTGCCACCTCTTAGCTGTCTCACCCTGAGTCAGGGGCAGCCTCCGTCTTTATATCTGTAAAGTGGGAATGAAAATCTCTGCCTTAGAGTGTTGGTGGCTGGATCATTTGAGATCATGTGCGCAGAATACATAGGTTGGCACCCGTTACAGAGTAGGGGGTCAGTAAATGGCTGGTCTTTAGTTTCCCCCCTGCCAGGACTGGTGCGTCTAGGCATTCTCCTGTTAGTCCCACAGACCCATCCCAGAGCCCGTAGGAGCAGAAACACATATAAAACGGAACCATTTCCTTCAAGAAGCTTTCAGTCTAGTACATTTTAGCCTTCTGTGATAAAATTTCTCAAAGATGGATAGAAAAGGTGTTATAAAGTGGGGAACAAGAGATTAATAAGCCCACAGATCTCACTGTATAAGGAAACAAAAGCGTAGGTTAACACAGTTAGCAAGTGGGGGGATAAAGTAAGAGCTGTATCTGGTCCACCTCATCCCTATTATACTTGTCCGTTCATTTAGCAAATATTCACTAAGTGCCTACTATACGCCAGGTGTATTAGGGATGCGCACCACTGCTGCATCTAAGTTCATTGTACAATCGTGCTAAAACAGCTTCCTAGATGATCTTGGCACTCCTGAGGCTTCACCCCTCCGTAACATGCCTTCCTTGCAGGCATGCAGCATCTGGCATGCATTCAGTGGCAGGAAGCTCACCTGGCGAGACAGTCCTCTCTCTTTCTGGACAGATCAAGCAAACCTCGAGCAAGCCTACACCAGTGTCTCTCTAACCCCCTCGCCTGGTTTGAGTTCTGTCCTTGAGACCCTGCAGCTGAGACTGATCGGTTCTCCTGTGACAGTCCTTCAGGTCATCGAAGGTACTATCAGAGCCTCCTGGGAGGCTTCTCTCCTCCAGGCCTCACAGTCTGCATTTTTCCAGATAGAGGATTCCAAGTTCATTGGGATCTTTGTCTGGGGAGGCAGCATACAGTCACAGAATCAGCATTGCTACAATGTATTCGTGTTCCCCTCTGCTGTTTTCTGGCTGTGTGACCTTGAACCAGTAAATAAGTCTCCATTAGGCTCCTCAAAAGGAAGCAGTGGAGGTCGTGAGGTGTCTGTCTCCAGGCAGTTGGAGGGATCGTTGATGTAATTGCATGTAAGGATGCCATGCACGGAGGAAGTGATCCCATCTGTCAGCAAGTTCAGTGCCCCTGGCTCAATGTTGTCGGGTCTCAGGTTATAGATAAGGAAGCCAACGTACATTCAGGGCAAGTCAGTCACCCAGAGGGTCACATCTGTTAGTGTGAAGATGAGGAGTGAGACCAGATATCAGGGCCCTGTCCCCATTGAACGACTGTGCAATCTCTGCAGTGCCTGAGCCCCTGGTGTGCACACTGTGGTACTTCATGGCCAGTCAATAAGATACTGTCCTTTTAATAGCAGAGAAAATGACCAGATAACCAATTAATTGCGTCAGAATGCAGAGCCCAACATATAGGCTGGTGCTTCTCAAATTCGAATGTGCATCAAAGTCTGCCCCAAAGGGAGCTTTGAGATGCTGGCCCGCATCTCTAGAGATTCAGATTCTGCCGGTACTGCAGGGGGGCCTGTAGTCTTGTGAAGCTGATGCAGTTGGTCCTCAGGACGGCAAGTATGCCCTAGCTTCTAAATGCCTAAGTGATCCGAATCTTGTAAGTCCAGAGAAAACAAGAGTGCCTGCAAGAGAAAGAAGTTTTCTGCCTACTTGTTTTGTTTTCATTTTAATTTAGCAGGAAAATATAAAAACAGTACCATTAGGAGGCTTAACTGATGGCTTAAAAAATGCCTCAGCAAAAGAGTCTTTCCCAACAGGCAATGGTATCTGCTACCGTTTAATGAGCTTGTTCGGTTTCCAAGTTCTGTACCAGATGCTGTTTTATATCATTTCAGTTAGGGGAGCTTTTGGCTATAAGTAACTATGCTTTAAGCCAGAAGGAGGTAGAGAGTCTGGTGCCTGTGCAGCAGCTCAACAGTGTCATCAAGGCCCCAGATTCTTTCCATCCTTTTTCCATTCTTAGCGCATTGGCTTTTTGTCTTCATACTTTTCGCTTCATGGGTGCAAGATGGCTGCCATTGCCCCAGGTGTCTTCATGTTTCAAAGTCCAAGCAGGAAGCAAGAAACAAAGCCAAAATTCTATCTCCTCAGGAAGCCCTGCCTTTTTATTCTGGGTAAGAACCTCCACAGAACACTTCCCTTTATGTCTCATGGTTTAGAAATTAGTCACAAACTGAACCTCGGACCCTATCACTGCTAGTAGGGAAGGGAATTACCATGACTGGTTTATACTAATTATGAATCAACCCCCCAGTCCAGGGGGAGGCCTGCCTTTCTTGAAATCAGGAATCTCTACCTGCAGAATTTGTGGTTCTGTTAGCTGCGGAGGAGGAGGAAGGCGTTTGGGGAGGTAACACTGAGTGTCTCCCATGAAGCTCAAAGAGAAGTAATTTTGCAAGGACACGCAGCCAGCAAGGATAGAGTCAGTGGTCAAGTTTAGGTCTGCCTTTAAAGCCCACATGCTTTCTGTTTTGCCATCCTGCATCTTAGACCACGCAGCCTTCTAGGCAGCCGGAGATGCTTTCTGTTCCAGCAAACCTTACAACAGGTCTAACACCCCGCCCTGGGAAAACGACGGCCAGCGTGGGGGAGGCAACTTACCTAAGTTCGCTCACCTGTCGGGTGGGCTGTGAGCCTCGTCATCTTGTCTTTTGGCATCCAGTGCTTTCTGCCCTGCCAACAGCTCTCCACATCCGGGCTCCTCTTTGTCTTGTGTGTACTAGTGGGCAGTACTTTGTCACTGTCCACTAGTACCTTTGGCACCAGCTGCCTAATCGGTAAACGCTCTTGCCTGGGTTCCTAGTAGGAAGTGGGGCGTTCATGGTGAATTAGGTGTCATTTTAGCTATTGCATTTTGATGCCCCTCGGTGGTGGAGTTGTGGCTACTCACTGCGCCAGGTCAACCCGAGGGACACGTTGGCAGTGGCAAGGGGGAGAGCACACAGGGGTTGGGCCTCCAGGCGAGAGGCCATCGAGGCACTCAGTGGTCATGAGCCAGGGATAGAGAGGATCGTCATTTCTTCTCCAGGAGGATGGACAAGATAACCTTGGAAGTCCCTTCCCAACTCTTGGGAGGGTTCTTTTTGGGTAAGACATGGACTGGCAGGAAAGAGACTGAGGAAGGAAAAAAGAAAGAATCAGAGAAGACAATTACTCTGATGTTTAGGGATGGGGCAAGGGAAGCCGAACACTGCAACGCGTCTGTGGCGGGGGTGTGGTGACTGCATGAGTTGATGAGTTTCTCCACTTGAAAGATGGGGCTGGTAACATTTACCGCCTCTCAGGATTGTTCTAGAAACCAAATGACTCTATACATGCAAAATGCTTAGAACAGTACCCAGCACGTGGCAGGCACTCAGGAAATGTTAACTACTCTTACCATTAATATTGGAACTTTTGCGAGATTTGACCCACCCCTGGGTAGAACTCAGAGTTTGAAGAAGAAAGTGCATACATCTACTTTGTGCAAGGGTCTTTTGCTAGAACATTTTACTCATATGTTTTTGTCTTCTTTAATCTTCCAAACAGCCTGAGAGATCGATATTAATATTCTGATTTTACAGAGCAGAAAATGTGGGGGACCCAGAAAGATTAAGCTGTTTGTTCAAGTCCAGAAATACGCTGACACCAAAGTTGTTCTGCTCTTCTCTGTGGGAAAGCCACCTCTGCCTACAGGTGGCTGGGTCCTGCCTGTCTAGGAGCAGGTGTGGTTTGTCGTTTGAAACACCTGTTACTCCTCACAGGGGTGGGGAAGGCCACATGTGGCCTTGCAGATCCCTAAGTGCAGCCCCTCAACCAAATCCAAACTAAGGGATTTGTTCTGTAAAATTTGGGTTCAGTCAAAAGGCCACACTCAAGGCCTCAGAAGGCCACAGGTAGCCCCAAGGCCGCCGGTTCCCCACTCCTCGCCGCCCGGCCAACAGACACTCTGTGCATCGCCACCTTCCTTTAATGGGTTCAGCATCTGAGCAGATGATTGGTCCTCCCCTTAAGGGAAGGCACAAAGCAGCCAGGGAACCTCGGACCGTGGATGGGGTGGTGTCACACCTGAGACAGGGGTGTGCCAATTCACCTGGATGGAGAAAGACGCCCAGAGTGGTCAAAGTTGGCCTCGTCTTTGAGGGAGCCTCTTGACTGATCTGGTCCCAGTGCTACCCACTGACAAAAGAGTCATGCAAAATTTATCTCCGCCAGGAGGGAAAGTCTGATTGCCTTTGCCCTGGGCTCCCACCGCACCACCTCACCGGCCCTTCAGAGCCCCGGCCACGTGATCGTGCCATTATCTCTGTGCACGTACCTCCCCCACTGTGCCAGTGATTCTCCACCTGTGTTCTGAGGACCACCTGCCCCAGAAGCTTCCGGGACACCGTTGGGAAAGCAGATTTCCAAATTTAGCTCCCCAGACCTACGAGGGTTTGATCCTTGGAATCCATAGTTTGAAGCAACTCTCTTGGTAATGCGGATGCTGTCTTTGAAAAATGCTGCAGTCAGCCGTGAACTGCAGGGAAGCTCGTCTCTGACTGTGTCTCTGCGTCCCCAGCCCCTCACCGGGTATATTTTTTTAATTGAATGGTGGATTAATTGAGTATTTGATTAATTAGTGTACAAAGAGAACAGAAGGAAGTCCAGGAAATGGA
This sequence comes from Indri indri, assembly GCA_004363605.1. Lineage (NCBI taxonomy): Eukaryota > Metazoa > Chordata > Mammalia > Primates > Indriidae > Indri > Indri indri. The sequence continues at coordinate 14,322 of RJWJ010037849.1, forward strand.
AAGTTCTAGTTTCCTAAGAGTAAAGGAAAATGGAATAAATCAAAGTTGCCCTGAAAGATCAGAATGGCCTCTGTGATTTACGGGCCTGTGCTCGGTGTTCTTCCTCTGGACTCTTCCCAGGCCCGTCCAGCGCAGGCCGTCTGCTCAGTCGTGAGGTCACACTGCTCCGCACTCTCTGAATCTCGTGCACCACAGATTTTTAATCTCAAGCCAAACCGTTAGCTGGGGAACTTAGCAGAAACGTGAACAGATGCCAATGCTAGATTTACTCATCTGACAAATGCCTCCAAAGGCCCCACATCCACTGCCAAGCACCGCCTTCTCTCTGAAGTCCGTTCCCCTCTCTCCGCGAGCCAGGCAGGGTCCGTTGTCCATCATGTGAGTGTCGTCAGTTGCTGAAATAGGCCTTGCGAAGGGCCCTGCATGGTGCTTGTTCGCATGTATGTTTCCCTTGTTAGGCTAGAAGCTCTTGAAGACAGGATTTCAAGTGTTGTGTTCATAGTAGGCGTACAGTAATAATCAGTGTTTCTGAGATCAATTATTAGTGGAGTGCAGATTCTCTTGCCAGCTCTGCCTCCTAGGAACTCTCTGACTTAAATCTCGCTGCATCTGATTTTCTTGAATATCAGAAACTATTAAGCAGTAGATCAGGTGGTGAATGGAGAAGAGGCTAAATGTTGGGGCAGAGAGAGTCTTTTCTTATTTATAATATTAATATACAGCATAGAGCACAATTATTTTAGCTCAGACTCCAAAGTGGTAAAGATATTAGTTCATTTTGCTTTGATTTTTTTTTTTTTCCCCACCAGAACTAACTTTTCATCAGGCCCTCATTTTCTAGGTCTTTCTTCAAATAGTTTATGGGGCAAGCCATATCTTTTTATTTTTATTTACTTTTATAACTGCTTTACTGAATTATAATTCACACACCATAAAGTTCACCCTTTTAAAGTGTACAATTCAGTGGTTTTTAGTTTATTCAGACATT
>RJWJ010037850.1:0-15302 GCA_004363605.1 Indri indri
GAGAAATTTAGTCTTTGTGATATGGGCTTCAAATATTTGTCAGTTTCTCATTTATCTTTTGATTCAGCTTATGGAGTTTACTTCCATGCAGATTTTTCTAATGTCGTCAAACTTACCGAGACGAATTTTGTGGAGTTCCCGGGTTTGTGTCCTACTTAGAAACACCCTGAGCTTTAGACTTTGACCCCCATGGACTCCCGTGATGGTGTCTGGTGTGACCTTTCCTCTCCGGTTTGACCCACTGCCAATGCTGGCGCCCGTTATCTGAGTCCAGCCTCCTCTGGACAGCTCCGCCTGGTGCAGGCTAGACATCCCCCCGCCCCCTTCTCTGTCCCTGCCTCCAGTTCTGCAGTTTGGCCTGTGGCTTCCTGACACTTCCCAGCCCCCCGGCTTCTGTGCATGGTCAGCGTCTTCCTGGCACGCCCAGAGCCCGCTGGCCCCGGCTCGGCCGCCTGCCCCTCCAGGTGCAGCAATGCCGTCGTCATCGTTGTCATCGTCTTCGTCCTCCTTCTCCGTCTCTGCCTCTCCCCCGCGGAGCACGCTGGCCCAGCGCCCCAGCCTCCCTGCTGCTGCTAGAACACAGCCACACACGGGGTCCTGACCTCGAAGCTCTGACGCCTGTGCCCTAGTCGCAATGGAGCAGGGTCCCGAGATGACACAGAGCGCACACGGCGGAGAAGTAGTCCGGGACGAGGCAGGGCGAGTCTTCCCAACCCCTCTGCTAGCAAACCCCAACCTGGCTTCCTCCTTCACAGCTGCTTAGCCGAATTTCTATCTTTATTAATCAAATAACAAATTTAATTAATTACCTTAAATTGCTTTAATTGAATCTAGAATGAGAGCATGGACAAAATCCCAGGAAGTAATGAACCCAGGCATTTCCGGCATCTGGAGTTGAAATGATCTTTAATTTCAATTTGGGAGCAAAAGTAATGGGACCACAGTCAACCCCTCCCCTCCCAGCCTGCTTCCGGTACCACCCGCTGCGCTGGCAGACCCTTGGCCCCTGTCCTCTCTCTCCCTCCTGAGCAGTAACGTTCTTTCTGCCTCAACTTATCTTAACCAAGAAATGGGTGCAAACCCCACCTGCAAGTGTTCCCTAAGTGCTGGAGAGCGCCAGGTGCTTGGAGAGTGCACACTATGAGACCTGAGAGATACACATGCAATTAGACAGCAGCCAAGTGAGCTAAGCGCATCCTTCTCTCTGTGCCTTCACAGGCAGTTCAAATGTCCCTTTCAAAGGAAAGCTGTTCCACCCTCTACAGAAAGGGATAAGAGAGAGACCAAGCAGTTCTCCCTGGTTGGCAGTTGCCCTCCAAAGGGTAGCCCTGGGCCAGGAAGAGGAAAAATGGAGTAGAATCAACTTTGGTGGGGTGGAGGGAGGCATGTATTCTCTGGATATTAAAGATGAGGAAACAGAGGCTCAGAGAAGCATAGTGATTTACCCAAGACCACACAGCTGGGTAGTGGTCAAGCCATGCCTAACCCTAGGCCTGACACAACTGCCTTTCTGGCCCTGGCTGGATGGCAGTAGAAAAAGCCCAGGGTTCCCCCCTAAAGCCCCATCCTCCAGACTTCTCTTTGCCCTAAGCCACCAGATTCCATCAGTCTCCTCTCTCCCTGCTCGCCCCATATCCTCTCCCTCCTCTGACTCCACCCACCCTTGCCTCCCAGGCCCCTCTCCATCCTGGGCATGACTTTGGTCCAGCCTGACCTCCAGATGCCCTGTCTTCTTAAAAAAAATGATGCTAAGGCAGCCAAGATACTCCCGAGTCTTACATTCTTATTATTATGGTTATTAATTTGTATGACTATTTTATTATTGGTCTTCCCCTCAGCTGCCAGGTCTCTGTTGGCATTCTGTTCATTGTGTAAAGCTCCTGCTCAAACACCTACAATAGCTCCCTATTACCTGTGGCCTCAAGTTCAAACACCTCTTCCTGGCTATCAAGATCCTCCAAAACTTGGCTCCATATGGGCCAAGGAGCTCCCCCAACACACTCTATGCCCCTGGTTTATTCAACTTTTACGAACCTTCATTTTCTCCTCTGTAAAATGGCCATTTCAATCTCTACCTTGGGAGACTGTGCCGAGGATACAATCAGAAGAGATGTGAAGCTCAGCGCAGTGCCCGGCACCATGGCGGCCCGCAGGAAATGTGAGTGCTTGTCCCATCCACGCCTCCCGCCTTCCGGTCTGGGCTGCAACACACATTCTCCATTCAACCCAGCATGGGGGGTCCTCGCTTCTCTAGAAATACTTTCATTTTTAAATTCCTAGCTCCACACCTTTGTTCACACTGTTCCCTCTGCCTGCACATCCTTCACGGCCCGACTCAAGCTGCCCCACGCCTAGTTCATGAGTCCTTTGAAGACTGGGCACCACGCACAGTCTCTCATCCTGTCTCTAGCGGGGTCTGGCATACAACCATCCCAAGAGGTGGAGCCCAGTCTCGCTCCGCAGGGATAGGGACGCGGGATTCCCCGTCCCCGGGATCTCTAAGCACCAGCACAGGCCTAGAGCCCCTCGCCCCATCAACACCCCATGACACCTGCCACTGCCCCCCACCCTCCTCTGGGAGCGCCTCTGCTCCTTCCATCCTATTTGAGAGAAACAGTCTGCTCTTTAGCAAAGTCTTTTTAAGCACTAAGGCGCGTCGCACTCTTCATTTCTCCCAGAAAAGATCTTATCTTCCTGAAATCTCAAGAGCTGGTTTTTCCTGCCAACAGCATTCCACCTCAGTCTAATCCCAGGAACCGCAGAAGGATCCAGATGCTTGGAGGGACCCCCCACCCTGCTCTCCTTTCCCCCCGCTAGCTCCTGCATAAGGGAGCCCGTCCTCCTGTTTCCTGATGGGGAAGTGGGTCCCTACAGGGTAAAAAAAAAAAATGTTTGCCCAAGGTCAAAGAAAGAGCTGTTGCACCAGGAAAGGGGATAGAAGATATCGGGAATTCGCCCTCCCGCAGGGAGACTGAGGCAGAGGTCACCCCGGGCTGTAGAAAGGGTAGGTGTGATCGGTAACCTGCCTGCAATAATATTTAGGGGCCTGGCCAGACATCTGGCACCCGCCTCCTCTTCCCAGCAGGGCCAAGGCTGACCCCACAACCCCAGCATCTTAGGGTGGGATGGGCATAGCACCCCTCCCAGCCCGGGGCCATCACCTTCCTCCCTCAGCTCTCGGACCAGCTGTCAGCCAAGTTCCTACCCTCCCTGCCTGCGTTAGTTTCTTTCTGGGCCACCATAGCAAATCACCACAATCCGAGTGGCTTAAAACAACAGAAATGTATTCTCTCACAGTTCTGGAGGCCCAAAGTCCAGAATCAAGGTGTCAGTAGGGCCACACTCCCTCTGAAGGCTGTAGGGGAAAATCCTTCCTTGCCTCCTCCGGCTTCTGGTGGCCCCTGGCATTCCTGGGCTTGTGGCGGCATCACTCCAATCTCTGCCTCTGTCTCCACGTGGCCTTTTCCTCAGGGTCTGTGTGTCTCAAACCTCCCTCTCCCTTCCCTTATGAGGGCACCACTCATTAGATTTAAGGTCCATCCTGAATCCACGATGATCTCATCTCAAAATCCTTACCTTAATTACGTCTGCAAGACCCTATTTCCAAAGAGGTCACATTCACAGGTACGGAGGGTTAGGAGCTGGACATAACTTTCAGGAAACGCAATTCAACTCATCTTGCCACGTGACCCCTGCCAACCACAACTGCAGCCCCAGTGCTGCTGAAACAGACTTCCTGGGTTTTGCCCAAAGGGACTGTGGCAGCCTCAGCCTGGGAACCTGCCCTCCCGTCCCAGCCCTCGGAGCCTCGATGACCAACCTCCTTCCGGCCCTTCCTCACGGCCCTTCTTAGAGGAGCCCTGGGGATCTTCTGTGGGCAAAGCATGAGGTGACCTCAGAAGCCAGGTCCTGGTGCCATGGAGATGGGGTTCAATTCCTGGCTCTGCCATTTGCCAAGCTTATGACTTTAGATAATTCTCTGTGCCTCAGTTTCCCCATCTATAAAATAAAAAAGTTAGCATCCTCATTGTTGATTTCTTGTATTAGAAAGAACTTATGAATGCCCCGGCAGGGCACACAGTAGGTGCTCTCCTGCCAGTAAGTGTGACAGTGTTCCTGTCATTCTTTTATTCCTAGGGAAGCATCTCCCCAGTCACCCCCTACAGGGGCACCTCAGCCTTTCTTTCAGTCTCCTGGATGGTCGGGAAAACCGTTTTCCTCCTCACATCTCCTGAAGGAAATATCATTATTCCCATTTTACAGACAAGAAAACACTCAGATGGTGACGTGATTTGCTCCAAAGCCACCCGCAGGTGGGACACTGAATTAAGCTCACCATGCATGGAATCCATTCATTTTTTGAGGTCTGTTTATTTTGACTCCTTCCAGTCTCCCATCGTTTACACTGGGTTGTCACCATCCTTGGTCACCCCTGGAGTGACTGTCAGTAAAGCAAGCACCAAAGCACATTATAGTTTGTTCTTCCCCTACACGCCCCTATTCCAGCCTCATAACAAACCCTGAGGGAGACAGGACAGATGTCGTTGTCATTGTTACACCCATCCTGCAGAGGATGAAACTGAGGCTTAGAGAGGAGAATCTAAGCTCACACGACTTGGTACTGGCAGTGGCAGAACTCGGGTCTTCTGATTCATAATTCAATGCTCCATCCATTTCTCTGCACGGCCCAGAACTCAGCCATTCATCAAGCAGTGAAAACCATAATAATAAGTAATATGCAATATGATCACAACCCTGAGACCCAGAGATTCCTTTCATCCCCATTTGAGAAATGACAAAATTGAGGCTCAGAGATCACAGAGTCAGGATTTGAACTCAGGTCCCCGTGCCTGCCCCAAAATGCTCCCAAACCAGCTCCATACCTACTATGTGCTGCACTGTCTGCTGCGAGAGCCTGCTCTGCCTGGACCCTGAGAACCACTCATAGTCCCTGCCCTCAAGACACTCCCGGTCTCAGAGAGGAAGTACGTTTAGGTGGCCAGGGCCCAGCTCTCCAAGAGACACAGATTCCAGTCCACGTTCAGAAGGGCGGCACAGCTTCGCCCCCTCTGAGAGCAGCTGCCCTCTCCTCCCAAGAAGCTAGATTTAGGTGGGAGTGGGACAAGGCAGCTGTCACTCTGAGTAGAACAACATCCCCCACCACCAGGCCCATTCCTGAGATGGGCCGTTTGGGGGAGGAGGCAGGGCAGAGAGGTGGTGCTGATGGCACTTACTGGGGCCTTTGGGGGCTCCTCCAATCAGGGAGCCGAGGCTGGGAGAGCTACGGTGAGTACCGGCCCTCCCGGCAGAGGGAGCAGATGTCCCAGCCTCTCCCTGTCCCTGGCAAACCTCATCTTTTATAAATAGTTGTCTTGCTGGAAGCCAGAGAGCGCTGTGGCTTCAGCATCTCTGACAGCCCAGCAGCGCCAGGCCTGTCTGCCTGGGGCTGTGCATGCACACAGCACCCCCCACCACCCAGCAGCCCAACGCCACGGGGGTGCATTGCACCCAGGACACGTGGCATCCTGGCATGTGCTGGCTCCACGTGGCCGGTGGCATGTGGGTTGTGTGGGCTCTTGGGCAAACTAGCCAAGTAATCAGAAAGGACTATAGAACAGACGGTTTCTGGAGGTAGTGAGCGCCTCGTCCCTGGAGGGGTTCCAGGGGGAGCTGGATGACCACGTGACAGACATGCAACAGCCAAGCTTTGGGCTCTGAAGCTTGGTGGGGGTGGAGGGAGAAGGCTGGGCCACATGACCCCAAAGTTCTTTGGTCCCAGTGTACATCGGGGGCGGCACAGACTGGGGACTCTCAGGGCCATGGGTGGCTCCCTGCCAAGCTTTAATATGCCTGGGAAGCTCCTGGAACCCCCACTGCGGGAGCCCAGCGATGTCTCTGGATGCAGGAGCAGCCATGAGCGGCTCTGACCACTGCGCGGGAGGCGTTACTGCTCTCGGTGAGCATTCAGGCAGCTCCTACACGATGCGCCAGTGAGGCTGCCAGCTCTCTGGCTTCCCGAGAAGCCCAGATGCTGGTGCAGCATCCTCCAGCCCCTCTGATCTTTGGGGAACCCCCGTGAGAGTAGACAGCTTGTGGGACTCCTCGACCTTGGAAACGCCCCACTTTCTAAAGCTGGAAGTTTAGGGAATCCTTGACCTTTGGGGTCAGAGCTGCGTGTTCCAAGCCATAAGCTCCATGAGGGCAGGGAGCGGCCTGTTTTACTCACTGCTCTTCTTGTCATGGTGATATTTAAATAATTATACATCAAGTGAATTAATGACTAAGCGAATGAACGACGTAAAGGTCACCTCGCCCACCCTCTTGTAGGAATCCTGAGTCACCTGCGAAACATCCTCTCTGTCCTTTTTCTGAGGAAGTAAAGGACAAACACGACACTCCAGAGAGCAAATCGCCTCTCCAGTCGAATTACCTGAGTCCCTGTCCTGGATCTGCCTCTCATCAGGTAGGTACGTGGCCCTGGCTGAGCTCCTCTGCCGCTCCGCTTCATTAGCTGGGAAACAGCGATGACATCCCTACTTCGTAAAGATGCCCTGAGAACATTCTGAGATAACATTTTAACTGCCTGGCATACAGTCGGCACTCCATAAATGATGCTTGCGGTGGTCACTAGTGCTGTTCTACAAATGCTCGTGGTTTTCTTTTCAAGCACATGGTAGGATCCTAGTTCCCCACCCCCTTGAAATTGGACGTGGCCATATGATTTGCTTTGGCCAGTGCAATGAGACCAGAAGTCATGTGTCACTCCTTGACGGGGGCTTTGAGGTCATGTGCAATTCACTGTGTTCTCTTTTTCCTGCTTCAACAATCACGGCAGTCATAAGATGGAGTCACAACCGGCCTGGGTCCTGGAATGAGGAAGACACTGGGCGAATCCCTCCAGCTGACTCAAAGTGGAGATGCAAGTGGTAGGTTGTAAAGATGGCCGCAATAATTCCTCCCACCCCTGTATGCACTCTCCTCTGCAAGGCGCTTCCCCACTCCTCCCTTCCAGACATCCACTCCTGCACCTCTTGACCTTGCACAGTGACGTGACTCACTTTGGCCAACGGGGTATTTAAAAACGTGGTACAAGCAGAGCCTTGGGAAGTGCGTATTGCACGTTGGAGCGTGCCCTCTTTTCCGGCTGGGAACCCTTCTGCCACCACGCGGAAACGCCTCAACTAGCTCCTGGAGGCAGAGAGACCACAGAGAGAGAGGCAGGGCCCCAATTGTTCCACCTGGAAGCCTCAGAACATGTAAGTGAGGCCGCCCTAAATCACTTAGCCCCATCTGGACGGGCACAGATCACAGTAACCACCAGCCGACCCAGGAAATGAAATACTAAATGTTTGTTGTTTCAAGCCACTAAGTCTCAAGTGGTTTGCTACTCAGCAAAGGCTAGCTGATACAATATAATGTGAGTGGGAAATAAACCTCAGAGTATTAAGCCACTGATATCTGGGGATGTTTATTACTGCGGCATAGCCGAGCCCATTATTCTGATTAATTCGGTATTTCCTTCCCCTTTCCCTCTGGGAAGAGAAGTACATTCCAATTAAGTTGCAAGGAATTTTAGCCTTTATGGCTTCCCTCCGGTTCACCATTCCCTTCCACTCCACACTCTCCTGCCTCTTGGTCCAGAAAAGATCTCCTGTTATTGTCCATGCCCTGGGGATGGGTTACTCATGGGGCCCTCATGGAGGCCCCCTCTTCTGGGCCAACATCTCCGGGGTTGCCTGGGCCTCAGAGACAGTCTGTAAAAGGTGCCCGTGCTGTGACTCTGGTGTTCACGCTGGACCCCGAGGTGAGACCAGCTAGCCTCAGCCCACGCTCTGCATCCTCCCGCCCCCTTCGCTCTCTTGCATGTTATCTGGCTGCGAAGGGTGGAGACAAAAGGCACCAGCTTCAGCATCAGACACATCTGGGTTCAAATCCCAGCTCTGCCATTTACCTCTGCATCCTGGCTGTGTCACCTCTTAGCTGTGTGACCTTGGGAAAATTCTTTAACTTTCCTGAGCCTTGGTTTTCTCCTCTGTAACCTGGAGGTAAAAATTCTCTCTTCCCAGGGCTGTAAGAATTATAAAGACAGTAAGTGTCTAGCACAGCGCCTGACACTGGTAGACACTGGAGAAATGGTAACCTGCCGTTATCGCTTGGAGTCACACTGAGCAGCTCGCAAGTTCCAGCCCCATCACTGACGGGCAGCGTGTCCTTGGGCAAGCCACTTGGCTTCCCTGAGCCTTAGTTTCTGTCTCTGTAAAATGCGGGTTCAATTGTCTTTTTGACAGGGCCGATGTAAGAATTTAAAAAGGAAACGTATGTAAAGCACACGGAATATAGTGTGTTCTAAAGAACTGTCAGTTCTTTCACCCACCTCTAGCTTGCAAATTCCGCAAAGGTGGTGTTTCATCTGCCTGCCCCTCCTCCACTCTGTCACCGCACAGAGCCTGCCCACTCACACACAGTCAGAACTCAGCCGGGCTGGGCTTGTTCGGAGGATGAACTGATCCCAGTGACCCCAGATCACTCCAGCCCGGGTATGGCCTCTGTGCCCACCCACCTCAGAGGGAGATGGCCTGGTTCTATCATGTACTGAAAGAACCAACTGAGCGGAGGCGGTGGGGAGACCCCTGCGAGCATCTCATCCAACACCATCCTCATCCTCCCCTCCCCTTGCCTCGTCCCCTCCCACAAGCCTGCTCCATGACTGCTCGAGAGCAGTTTCCATGGCGATAGCATTTTAAAGTTTTCTAGGAGCAGAACAGGAATAATTTTCCACCTTCTCCTCCTCCGTGGCAATCCGGGAAAAGGGAGCTTATTACAGATAAGGGGGGAGGGGGAGGAGGGGAGAAGCAGCTCTTCCTTTCAATGCCTGATTGGAGAAGGTCACGCCAAATTCCTCACTCCCGGCTCCCTCTCCAGCCCCCACTATCATTCCCCGGGGTCCAGGTGGCTTGGCCTTCACCCACCTCTGCTTGGATGAAGACAAGGGATGAGTGAAGGAGAAAGAAAAAATAGGAGAAAAAGAAAAGAAGAAGATAAAGGGAAGAGAGAAACGTGGGCACGCCTGATCACAGCATGCACCCGTTCACAAACACAGTGGTGACAGGAAATGTCCACTGACCCTTTCCTGGGAAGTGGTGCTCAGCGATGGAGGAGAAGAGCTGAGTATCAGAAGCAGAGAGATCTGCGTGGCCTGGCTGCAGCCCATGACTGACAGTCAATCTACATGTTACAAGCACCTTGCAGATATCGCCATGATCTACCAGCCCAAAAGAGGGTCCACATACACCGTGAAGGAGTGCTGTGGGCCTGATGCCTCCGGATGACAGCAATCTCCATGCTGTAATGGGGTGCTGGCGGGGTGTCCTCTTTCATTCTGATTCCTGCTTGCCCTCACAGCCTCCTTTCTGCCAGCCCCCAGCTAAGTTCTTTTGTGCCTATTCCCCAGTCTTGGAAGAGTTCTTTGGTCCAGATCTGGGCCCCCATCCAGTATGCACAGAATTCCTTGCTAATGTCCCTGAGGCTGACACCATCCAGGATGCATGGGGGATGAAAATGGACTGGGAATGGTCTACCTCCTCTCCCCTCCTGGCGTGGCTGTGAAGAGGGCATCCACCCAGGCCAGGTGAGCCAAGATGCCCAACAGGTGCTGGGAAGCAGGCTGGGTCATGGGATGGGAGCGCAGGCTCAGATGGAGGTATAACCAGTCAAGAAGAGGTCTGAATGCAATAACATTTCTTCCAGGGCCAAGCTTGGCCACATGAGTCCCATGGGAACCATACAGGGGACGTCAAGATATGGAGACAGAATAATCAGATTCCAGCCCTGATTCTATCACTCACTAGCTAGGTGACTTTAAGAAAACCACTTAACCTCTTTGAATTTCTTCTATTGCACCTCATTTTCTATCCCGTCTTGCGCAAAAGGGTGATTTTAAAAATTCAAAGTGAAAGCATTCTGCAAATTAGCAAATACTACACAGTTGTAAGATATTTCTTTCTATACTTTGGCAGAGTTGGTGACCAAAACAAGCTTTAAACCTGGTCTCCAACAGCATTTGAGGTGAATCCAAAAGACAAGAAAAGGTCAAACGTCAATCTACGAATGCAAAATCCGTGGGCAACAAGGTAAGTGATGAGGTACACCATTGGCACAAGAATCTGCTATGTGGCCTTGGACAAGTCACTTGTCCTCTCAGAGCTTTGTCTTCCTTGGCCAAACGAGGCTCCTAAGGGCCCTTTAGTGCAGGAACCAAGCCAAATGAGAGGCCAAGTCAAGACACACTGTGGATCTGGGGTCAGCACCAAGGACAGCTCCAGGGTGCCTGAGAGACCAACAGAATCTTGTGTTACCAGAGACCTGGGATCGAGTTCTAACCCTGCCCCAAACAAAGTATTATTTTGAGATGATATCTGAGCCTCTCTGAGCCTCAGTTTCCCCATCTGGATCTTTAGCCCTATGGGCTTAGCAAGATGAGCATGACCCCATACCCCAAGTACAGGGCGTGGGCTGAAACCCAAAAAGCATCCCTGAGTAGGGGGGTGGCCCATGTTCTAAAGTGCTCATGTCCTCCCCCCAAGGGGGGTTCCCCCACAAACTTTGTTCCCCTAAAAGAGCAACTTGGAGTGATGAAAATGTTCGGGTCCTGGAGTGGGACAGCCTTGAGCATGAATCCTGGCTCTGCTGCCTGCAGCTGTGTGTCCTGGGGCAAATCGGTTCCTCTCTCTGCACCTCGGTTTCTCCTTTGTAACGTGGGGATTAAATAACACCTGCCTCACACCACTCACGTGAGATTTAAATATGTGCACAAAGCCCTCAGCACATGCCTGTCCCACAGGAAGCGCCCGATTAAAGCCAGTCCCTGAGTCCTCCCTCCCTTTCTGAACCGTGACCTCTCTTGCTTTAGGAAGCACCTCCAGCTGGGATACGTCTGACTGGGCCACATGGCACAGGAAAGGCAGTGGTCAGGGGGCCAGGAGCCTTTTAGTTCCACGCTGCTTTTAAAGGGAAATGGTAGCATACCCCCACAAAGCTGAGTCCTGAGCAGGGCCGTCTGACAGCGTCTGGGGCTGACCTCCCATGCCTGTGGCCCTGGCTGGCCAGTGGTGCAACACTAACTAGCAGAGGTCATGGGTGGGCAGCTAGAATCCAGAGACAAGGACAATCCCCTTCCTCTAGCTGCAGGCCTCTGTCCTACATACCTTTATTTGTTGATCCTACAAAAGATCTAGTTTGGTGCTAACTTTGCACCTAATTTGCTATGTGGTTTTAGCCAATTCCCTTCCCCTCGCTGAGCCGCAGCTTCCAAATCTGAAAAATGAGGAGCTTGGAACCAATGCTCTCTAAGGTTGCTAGAAGTCTCTTGCCTCCTCCGTAGGCTTGTGCTGTGGCTACAGTGGGGATTTGGGACACTTACCTACGCCTCCAGCCCATCTGGCTCTTACCTGGACTCAGGCCAAAACTGTCTGGGCCAAGGCTGTTCCCCAAATCCCTCCCACAGGGCACTGAAAAGGTAACTGTGGTACCTCGGGGGCCGATTGGCCCAGAGACTGGAGACTTCTGGAGAAAGGACACAGCATTTCATTATAGGCTCCACCGAGGCCATGGGAGGGCCACCATTTTTATTTCCAGCCTGATTCCCCCAGAGCAGGAGAGCAAAACTGTTTCACGGGGAGTTTGCGGGGTGGTGGGGGGAGGTCTACACATGACACATGAGCGGGGAGAATCCACTTGGCTCTTCTGCCCAAAGAGCTCCCCGGAAGGTCCACCGTCCTCCTTCCCAAGGCAGGACTGGGGACGGAGGGGCAATCGTCAGTTACTCATGGGCTCCAGAACCTTCATTCCGAGGAGGATGTCTTTAAAGGGATGAGCCCCTAAGACACACTCACTGTTTGGACGGCCCCAGGTACTTTGGGTTATCATCATGAAAGCTCACGAACTTTCTCGTGAGGCAGCGTGGTACAGTGATCAAGGGTACAGAGATTGGAGCCAGGCTGCCTGGGCCATGCGATCTCAGGCAAGATACTCAGACTCTTCGCGTCTCTGTTAAAGTGATCTGTAAAACGGGGATGAGAATTCTGTTTGCCTCGCAGCAAGCACTCTGCAAACACCGATTCTCATGGTTGCTCCTGTCCAGTGGTGTGTGGCATTACATCGTCCAAAAGGGAGGCTCCTCTGTCATCTTAACAATGCCCTGTGAGAATGGCACAGAAGGCGTTATTATCCCCAGGACACAAGGAGGAAACTGAGGCCCAGAGAACAGAAATGACTGGCCCAGGATCAAACAGGGGGCAGGGACAGAGCCAGGCCCAGAACCAGGGTCTCTTGAATCCACGTTCTCTGCCCTTCCGTGGTATGCGCTCAAGAATCAGGTCTATGTATTCATTGAACCAGTACCTTCCCATAAACCATCCTAGCTAGTTCCCGTAACAAACCCCTAGCTCAGGCACCATTATCCCTACTTTTCAAATAAGAAAACTGAGTCTGGGAGAGGGGCACCACTGAGCCCACTGTCCTATCCACTCCTAGTGCCTCCCCCATGAACGGGACAGCTGCAGCCCTGCCCTCCCAGAAGCCACCAAGGCCTTAGGAAAGCCACTTCCCCCTCTGGGTTGGACCAGAGCTCCAAGCTCCAAGCATCTCCACTCCCATCCCTCAGAGGGGTGTGGGATCTTGCCCTTGGAGCACCACACATGGAGCACTCCCTCAGAGCTCAAGTCCTCCCCAGCCCCAGCTGGTGCCAATAAGCAGACATCCCTGCTCAGAGCTTGCTCTGAGACAGTTCTCCCTCGGAGAGCCCTGGACGATACGGCTCTGCTGCTTTGGCAAGAACCTTTCTCAGTTTTAAATGAAAAAATTATTTTGATGAAGCATTCCTGTAAGAAATGAATGTCAGCCTGACTCTGTAGAAAAGTGTCAGCGTGGAACTGATGTAAGACTTGGTGTTTTAATTATAGCAACACCCTTTAGCTCTGTCACCAGCCCCGGCGCCACCCGCCCTGCTCTTGTGGTTGGGAGTGGGGAGAGATCCGTGAGTCCTAGAGCTGTTTCCAAGGGATCCAGGCCAGCCTTTGGCCATCAGGATGAGCTGGGTCCTAACTGGCCCTTGAATTTCCAAGGCCAGGGTCCCACAGCCCTGATAGAGTATAACATTCACAAATGTCAGGGAATCTACTCAGATATCACCATATCTAAGCCATTCATTTACAGATAGAAAAACTGAGGAACTCTCTAACTATAATTCATACGCCAGGCCTCTTACGTCTCATTATATGATCAACCCTGTAGAGACGGGGCAAGAGTGACAGTCACCTTGCCCAGGCAAGTTGGGAAGACCCAGAGACACAGATTGGGAGGGGGAGAATGGGAAAGAAGGAGCCAATATGTTCCTATCATGTTCCAGGCACTGGGCTCAATGCTTTTATAGATTACATCATTTGAGTCTCATCCCTATTTTACAGATGTGAAAACTGAGGCTTAAGATAGATTAAGTGAATTACCCGGTGTCACATAGCCAAGATACGGATTCAGGTCTGCCAGACCCCAAAGGTTGGGCTCTTTCTGTTAAAGAGGCTACGGTGGGCTCCCCTCTTAAGCAGCAAAGACCTATAGTCAAATCCACTTTGTTCCCTCCTCTTCCTGACTGTGTCCCTAAGCGCTTGGGCGCCCTGTACTTTCATAGCAAATAAAAGAGGCCACCTGGACATAACCTGCTCTCCATTGTCTTAGTGGTCTCACCTTTCCCACAGGTGACATGTGCAATTTCTGCCATTTTGCTTTCCTTATGATCTACGGATATAAAGCGATGCAAGCAATATCCTTACTTTCGAGATGTCAAGTCAGCCGCAGATACACCCAGAAATGTTTCAGGACACGTGAGCCAGTCACTAGCAGGAGATGAAATGATTAGGTGAGACTCAAAAGGACAAACATCTTCAGATTAGGGTGGGAAGTGGCCCTGGAGGGCTGCTCCTCCCGCCCCTCCTTCTGAAGCACCTGCCACTCATCCTGGCTGTGGCGGTGGGCGGGCGGGGCAGGCGCTGAGAAACACTGCAGTGGGAGAACTTTAGATGCTTAAGAAACTCCTCTGCATTCGATTTGCATCTAGATCCCAAGACGCCAGCAGCATCCCAGTGTCAATGACACTTCTACAGATTTCGTGAGCTGAACCCGACTCTGTCTGTGTTTCGTTGCTCTGGGAGCCCAAAGAATCAACTACAAAAGGTGGGAAGCACCTGGTGGTCTCTACACCTTCCATCATGCTTGACGTGCGAGGGCCACCTCACTTCTAGCTAAAGTATCCCCACCAGGCATGCAGAAATCGCAAGTGGGCAAGTGGACACTGCTGTGGAATGAATGACGTTCCCCTGCCAACATCCATATGTTGAAGTCCTAACCCCAGTACCTCAGAATGCTGCTGTATTGGGAGACAGGGTCTTTAAAGAGGTGATTAAGGTAAAATGAGGTCATTAGGGTGAGCCGTAATCCCACGGGACTGCTGGCCTTATAAGAAGAGAAAATTTAGACACAGACATACACAAAGGGAAGACCACGCAAGGACACGGGGAGAAGACAGACATCTACAGGCCAAGGGGAGAGGCTTCAGAAGAAACCGACCCTGCCAACACCGTGATCTTGTACTTGCAGCCTCTGGAACTGCGGGAAAGTCACCGTCTGTTGTGTAAGCCCCCTAGTCTGTGGGACCCCACGATGCAGCCCGAGCAGACCAACACGGGGGCTCTCTCTCTCTTCTTCTTTCCAGCCTGTCTGACTGTCTCCTTCCTCCTCTCCCACCCTTCCCCACCCCAGATTACAAAGTGCATTACGAGATGGACAGGGGGACATGGGCCTTTTAATACACTTAGAGCCGAGGAAGGTGGGTGAGGCTGTTGCAGGAAGAGCCTTTCCTTTTCTCCAACTCGTGCCAAAGACCCTCTGAGATTACAAGACGTTAGGTTTATAAGCCGTGTCCACCCAGCCGGTGGGTAACCAGACTTCTGGGACCCTGAATGCATCGTCCACAGAAAGGACATTTGGAAAGGAAGCTTGGTTCCCAGGCTAGACCACAGCCGCCTGCTCCGTCCATCACAGCGTTCTGACCCTATCTCTCTCTGCCCTGAGCATAACGGGGTGTGATATTAAAGCTAATCTTGAAACTCTACAGGAAAACAGAGCTGTCCACCACAAAGTGAGCGGGGAGCTGTAGTCGGGCTGCCTGGCGGTGCTCAGAGGAAAGCAGACGGCATTCAAGGAGGTAGGGGGCAGCGGGGCCTGCGGTGGCGATGCTGAAGGGGACTTCT
>RJWJ010037851.1:0-15302 GCA_004363605.1 Indri indri
TGAGACATAGTCTCACTCTCTTGCCTGGGGCAAGTGCCGTGGCGTCAGCCTAGCTCACAGCAACCTCAAACTCCTGGGCTCAAGCGATCCTACTGTCTCAGCCTCCCGAGTAGCTGGGACTACAGGTATGCGCCACCATGCCCGGCTAATTTTTTCTGTATATATTTTTAGCTGTCCAATTAATTTCTTTCTATTTTTGGTAGAGACGGGGTCTCGCTCTTGCTCAGGCTGGTCTCGAACTCCCGAGCTCAGAACGATCCGCCCGCCTCGGCCTCCCAGCCAATATTTCTAATGTAAAGATCGTTAGGCTGTGCATGGTGGCTTACACCTATAATCCCAACACTTCAGGATGCAAAGGTGGGAGGATTGCTTGAGGCCAGAAGTTCAAGACCAGCATGGGAAACACAGTGAGACAATCCCGACTGTCTTGGTACATTAGCTGTACTCTGTGCCGTGGACAATATAACCAGGTTGGGCGGCAACAATATCACATCTCAAATTAAAATATGCATAGGTACCAGTATTAACATGTTTGTTTTTGAGAAAAAAAGAGTTGTAGGTGGTTGCCTCTAGTAGCTGGTATCATTACAATTGTCACAGGCAAGGCCTATTGTTTATTGTAATTCCACTAGAAGTATAGAGAGTTTATCATCATGTATAAGTTGGGGAAAAATAAATATAAAACCAGTATTGCCATTACATAAATTGTCCCTGTCTAGAAATCCAACAAACCACAAATGTGGGGCTTTCTATTTGCAAGAAATATTTGTTCCCGATTTTTTAAAAAATTTGTTGCATGGGTTAGAAAATCTGAGACAGATAAACGTTTTCATCTTTTCCTTTGTAATTTCTTCTTTTCCTCAGAGATGACCAAAACAGGATGTTCTGAGATTCCTGCAGGCTCTCAAGCCTCTTTGACCTCGAGCAAGTTCCCTCACTCTCTGGTTGACTGAACCGAACCCAGGCAGGAGGCAGCCCTGCAGCCTGAGGACGTGGATGTGTGTGTGTGTGTGTGTGTGTGTGGGGGGGGGGGGTCTTATTTTGCAAAACCCTGTGGGAGAAGCACGTTATCCATGGTAAGAAGAAACCCGTTCTAAAAGTTACGCCCAGGGTCAAACTCTGGAAAGCTCTGCCTGCTGTTTTCATGACATCTGCTTCCTCCAGAAACAGTTCATTACCCATTTATTGGCTTAACTTCGGAACGCCCCTTCCAGTCCTATAAACAAATCTCTCCCTCTCCGGAGCTCTCCCACTCCTGAGGGAAGGTGCCTTTTATGGGAGCGAGAGTCCTAGCACTGACTATGAAAAGATCAGAGATCGCATTTGGCCATCCTCTCATTTAAAGCCTGGATGTAGGGAGCAGAGAGTGAGGGAACTTCCTGGGGAGGGAAGGCTGGAGGGCTGCTCTGTATGCACTGGTCAGGTGTGACTGGAACTCTCAGCTCCTCCTGTCCTTGCAGAGAAGATCCTCGTTCCAGGCCAGAAGACAAGACACAGTCCCACTTCCTGGTTCACCAACATGGCGAAATCAGGCCCTATTCAGGCTTACAAGCCTCTAGGGCGTTTCCCCTCCTATGTCCCCCCAGACTGACGCAATCGCAATCAGCGCAGGGAGAACGGCAGGGCCCCACCACGGTCCTCATCATCCTCTCTGACCGCATCTGCAGCCCCAGGGGTGTGGAAGATCTGACTGCCCCTTGTCCCCACTCCCCGCTCTTTCGCCAGATGTCAGATCTCATCGCAGTTGGCTACACCCCGGGAAGCTGCCCGAAGTTTTCAATAGAAAGGTGATGCGGCAACTCTGTGATTTCATCCGAAAGTAGTGGCCTCTTTCAGTGCCTCATGCGCCAAGCTGTAAGAGTTAAGAAGCCCTTCAATCACGAACGCTTCGGCCTTCAAGATTTTAAAGTCACGTTTGTCCAGGGAACGCGTATTCGGCCTCTAACGTGCGCTTAGACGCCACACCGTCGGCGAGGCCGCGCGCGCCGCGTTCCTCACAGCAGCGGGGCGGCTCCCTGCGCAGCGCTCCACGCCCTCGCCTCTGGGCAAAGATTTAAAGCAGCCCGACATCGGAACCGCCAGGCCTCAGGGAGCTCACAGGAATAAACATTCTGAAAAGACAGTCATTGGGATGCACACGATCAGGGCAAGCCCACAAGGCAGGACCCTCCAGCTCCACCCGGGTCTCGGCGACGCCACGCCCCAGGGCCACCGAGCATGCGCAGGCTCGGCCCGCCCACCGCCGCGCAGGCGCCGTGCGCACCTTGGACGCGGGAACGGCGCGTGGGGGCAGCCGGGTCCCGGCGGGGCGCACGCGGTCCTGCGAGTCCGGCACAGCCTCCGGCCGGCGCCCCTGGTCCGCTTCGCCTGGTAAGCTGGCGGGGCGGGGTCCCGGAGGGTCCAGCGGGCGGCTTCCCTGGGCAGGGGCTTCCTGCACATCGGCCCAAACTCCGGGGTCGCGGCCTGGCCACGCGGGGCTCCTCAGGCTCTGTGGGGCCTCTTTGGAGACTCGCGGGATCCTGTTTCCTACCCCTAACCTCTAGCCCTAACCCTAACCTCAGTGTTTACTTCGGGAGGCCGAGGCGGGAGGATCCCTTGAGCCCAGGAGTTGGAGGCTACAGGGAGCTGCGATTGCACCACCGCACACGAGCCTGGGCGACAGACAGGCACCCTGTGAAAAAAGAAAGATAGAAGAAGTACAGGAGCCTGGGCCTCTAAAACCTGTGCAGTCATAGTGAACTGTAGAGAACAGCCTGACCTGAGCACCAGTTTAGGAAGTGGCACGTGATCTCCGAAGAGTTATGGCGGACGCGTTAGGAAGGGATCTGCCCGCCGCACAGTGCGAGCACCTCCCTGGAGGGTTTAATCTCCTTTAGTGCTCAAAAGGCTCTTGCGGTAGGAAATGACTATATACTTAAGGTTTACGGATGAGAAGGTTCAGGCCCAGTTATGTAAAGTATCAGCTACAGCAGTGGTCCCCAATCTTTTTGACACCAGGGACCGTTTTCATGGAAGACAGTTTTTCCAGGACTGGAGTGGTGGGGGATGGTTTAAGGGTGATTCAAGTTCGTTGCATTTCTTGTGCGCTTTATTGCTCTTATTACTACATTGTAATATGCAATGACATAGTTTGCAACTCACCATAGCTTGGGGTCCCCTGATCTAATGTAGTAGAGGGGGCCAGCGTTGGTAACTCAAGCCTGCAATTCCAGCACTTTGGGAGGCCGAGGCTGGAGGATCACTTGAGACCAGGAAGTCTAGACCAGCCTGACCAACGCAGTAAGACAAATTAGCCATGGGTGGTGGTTCGAGCTACTGGGGAGGCTGAGCCAGGAGGATCTTGACTCCATGAGTTGGGGGTTATTGAGAGCTGTGACTGGGCCAGTGCTCTCCAGCCTGAGAAACAGAGGGAGACCCTGTCAATCAATCAGTCAGTAAATGAATAAATAAATATATATATGAATGTTGAGAGCAGGGAATCTGTCACAGACTTTATCATTGGCCTAGTATTTATTGAACTCACAGTAGTCTATACTATGCAGCAGCAGCAGAACAGAAGTAGATGTGAACTGAAGTAAAATCTTAGGGCTTACCCACCCCCACCAGCTGACTGAATGGACCCCCTCGTGGCCAAAGGAATATCCTAAAACTAAATTGCCTGCCAGGAGAAGGGAGGTCAGACGTGCCTCATCATGCCCCCTCCCTTCTTGGGGACATCCTTTGTAACCCATTAACAGGCCTAAGGGTATTCTAGACAAACCTGCAGGGTTTTTTTTTTTTCCATTGACATAGGTAATACAATTTTGAGAAAAATAGGAAAGATTTCAGACCATGAACCTTACACTCCAGTGTGTTTAACCAAAGACTGACAAAATAAATGTAAAATGGCAACTGAGATCGTTGGTGTGATAGATAAGTGCAGCCAGGAAAAGAGAGTGCAGTCAAGATGTTGGTTAGTCTAGTAACTCTTAGAGTAAGAAACATTATTAGAAAGTTGGAAATTGGAAGGTAATAGGATTAGATTTGTGTTTGAAAAGCCATTAGAATTATGGAATTGGCTAAGGGGATGGGGTGTGTGAAAGATAAACAGTGCCAGACACTAAGTAAAGTAATCAGGGCAGATTTATATTAGTAAGATACTGTTGCAATAGGGAAATAAATCCAGTGAGAAGGGAACTCAGCTTTGCTTTGTACAGAGGTGACTGGATGTTTTAAAGGGAGAATGAGGGCACAGAGGGAGTGAGTGGGAGCTTGGTAGAGTCAGAAGTGAAAAATTGCAGAAAATGGGACTGGGTTGGTTCTTCCATGAAAGACATCTGGGTTTGCTCACTGGCCTTCTCGAAGTTAGACTGCTACCCTCCCACAGAGCTGGGAGACAGAGGCCCCATCTTCGGATGTGGGCTGAAATAAACAGTAAATTCTGTTGGCAGTCTTGAGTTTTCTCAGGTAGGCCTTCAAAGGGGGCTGATGTCATCCTAGGGATGCAGCCTTGAGCTGATAGAAGGTATGTTACTATTTTGTTCAAGTCTGTCTAGACCAAGATTGGGTGTGGACGGAAAAATCCAAACTCTGAAATATTTGAAAGAAGTTTATTCTGAGCCAAATTTGAGGACCATGGCCCGCAGCCACTCCCAAGAAGCCTTGAGCAAGTGGACTCACTGTGGCTGGTTACAGTTTGGTTTTATACATTTCAGAGAGACAGGGGTTACAGGTAAAGTCATAAATCAATACGTGGGAGGCATACATTGGTTTGGCCCAAAAAGGTGGGCCATCTCAAAGCGGGAGCTTACAGGTTATAGGTGGGTTTAAAGATTCTTTGGCTGACAATTGGTTGAGAGAGTTAGGCTTTATCTAAAAGACCAGAAAGGAAATGCTTAATTTAAGATAAAGGTGTGGTGCTCACTTCGGCAGCACATATACTAAAATTGGAACGATACAGAGAAGATTAACATGGCCCCTGCACAAGGATGACATGCAAATTCGTGAAGTGTTCCATATTTTTAATTTTTTAAACATATGTGAAAAAAAGATAAAGGTGTGAGCATTCTAGGAGGTCCAGATAGGAGAATCTTTCAAGTTAAGAAAAGGATCTGCTAGGATGCTTGAGTTAAGATGGGGGGCTTTCTAGCTTTCAGGTGCTGCTAATGCTATACTGTAATCAGGTTGGGGAGTAAACCACACTGTATTTGGTTAATGAAACCTGCCTAGTGGGATTTTACCATTTGTGCGCATGACTCATCTGGCCACCCTAGGAAGGAATTTTAAGCAAAAGAAAAGATCAGAGTTCAGTCCTCATGGGCCTAGGTAAGAAGAGAATTCAGAAGAACCTGGCTCGAGTTTAGTCAAGGAGAAAATCATTGTCAAGAGCAAGATGTTAAAATAGCAGGCTGGTCTTTGTGGCTTGAACTAGGAAAAGGGCTTACGAAGCTGTTCTTTTCACTTCATGGCCTGATGGCCTGAGTTTGGAAGGTGGGTGAGGGGAAATTAGAGTATCGGGGCAGGGAGGACACATTAGGTACCAGCATCTGCTCAGGAATGCACCCCCATCTTTTATTTTAAATGAAATAACACTTTTTTTTTTTAAACAGCAATATAGTTGTTCCTTCTGGTTTCAAGAATTCCTGCGTTTCTGTTGGTGACGGCCTTCCCATGAGAAAAAAAGAAGAAAGGAGAATTCCTGACATATTTTGCAAGGTACCAGCTGTACTACTTTGTTCAAAATTTGTAAAACTTCCCTTCATATTTAACCAGCCCAAAAGCATCCGTTAGATATCTACTTTAAAGGAAGGATTCGGAGCCCATGCAATGACATTGTTACTTATGACAGGTTCGATTGAAAGGTGGGAAGAGTTGAAGGACACATTATCATTTATTTTATATAATTCGTTATTGTTGAAAGATACAATTTTTTTTCTTTTTTGTATTTCAGCATATTATGGGGGTACAGATGTTTAGGTTACGTATGTTGCCCTTGCCCCCCCCCGAAAGATACAATTTTTTAAATGTAATAAAACCTTACTATCCTTTCAAAATTGGAACGCACATGACTTTTTTTCTGCCCAACTACTGCCATGACCAGTTAACACCTTTTCTGATCATTAAAGAGTTAGGAGCAATGAGAGCTGTAGTGGGTTTCACTCTAAAATAGTACTGTAATGCATACTGCGGTACAACAGTACATGACACAATGTAAATACAGGCAATTGGGCTGGATTTCTCAGTGCTCTTTTTTCCACTTGGAAATTGTATAACAATAACCTGTGTTGGGGGCCCCAAGACCATCCCCAGGTTTGGTGATTTGCTAAAGTAAACACAGGATTCTGCATAAAGTGTTACTTTTGGTTACGATTTATTATAGTGAAAGGATACAAAGCAAAATCAGCAAAGAGGTGAAGTCTGGAGGAAACCAAGCTGGGCTTCCAGAAGTCCTCTCTCAGTGAAGTCACTCAGGACTTGCTTAATTTCTCCAGTGACAAGTCGTGATAAAGGAGTGACATGTTGCCTGACTGCGAAGCTCATTAGAGACTTGCTGCCCAAGGTTTTTACTGGGAGCAGGTCATGCGGGCCTCTCTACCTAATTTATGTAAATGCCAGATTCTCAGAAGGAAGCTGTTCACCATAAAGAAACCTCATTGTACAAACACTTTAGGTGCAGTGAGCCATTCTTAGGGGGGAGTGGCAGGACCCATTTCCTCATAAGTTCCTGATAAGCTTTGGGAATGAAAGTTGCCAGACGACAGTCAAATACTCGCCTCGGAAGCAGCCTGTGAGGGAGCAGTCTCAGGCCTGCGTGCGAGCTCTTCTGCACGACACCCTGCCGAGCCCCTGTTCTAGGTCAGGCACTGTAGCAGCCTCACACGCATTTTCTCGTTGAGTGCTGTTAACGTTCTGAAGCAGAAACTAAAGCATGGAGGATTTAAGCTAGTCGGGCGATGACATGCAGCTAGTAAAGTGATGGCATTGCAGTGAAACACACATTTTATTAGAGACTGCCACCTAGTAATTTGGGTGCTGTCTGTTCACATCGTCACGTATGGTGTACAAAATCCTAATTTTCCCCTTGTTAGATTATTTGGACATATTAACAAATGTGGGATATCCATTAATATTTTGAAATTTTCCAAACCTATAATGAAACTGAAAGAATAGCATATATACCCCTTTACTCTTGGCTAGAATCCCCAATTGTTAACATTTCGGCTAACCCACTGTCCGTTTTCTCACTGTGTGTGCGCGCATTTCTGTATGTGGATGTATACATGTGTAAAATTATATATTTTTTATTTTGAACAGTTTAAAAATAAGTTACAAACACATCCTGTCATTTCTCTATTAAAAAGCTTGTGTCTCTTCGGAACATGGACATTCTGCTTTTCCATTATAAATCTTTATTATATGCAGTTTGCGCTAATACACTGTAATTATCTAATATAAGTCAATGTTTAAACATTTCCAGTGATATCCACAGTGTCCTTAATAACTTTATTTTTCTAGGCCAGAGGATTTCAAATATCACACATCGCCTTTGGCTTTCCTTTCTCTTTAATCTCTTAATTTTGAATAGTGTCCCACATAAATTTTATCTTTTATAACTGACATTTATTCTGTTTGTATTCTTCTAAGGTTTTATTCATTCATGTATCCATTCATTCATTATTCACTTATTTTAAAGTCTTCATTGATTTTCTGCTACTTCTCAGTGAATAGGGTAGACTAAGTGTCTACTTCTAGTCTACTTCATTCACCAGTTAAAGCCAAAAGAGAACCCAAAACACAAAAGAAACACGTGAAGAAACCATTTCAGATTATGACTGAGTTCTGTGAGTGTAAGTAGAGAGATGGGATGTGAGAGACGGGGGTGAGTGGGAGGCCGTCAGGTTGGTGAGCAGAAGATGGCATATGTGATGTGACCTGAAGGAAAAGAGGTACTGCAAAGGTCGTGACCCCTTCACCAGTAAATACTTCAACATGTTTTCCCTAAGAAGAAGGACATTTGCTTATGTAGCTGTGGTATAATTATGAAATTTAAGAAGCTTAACTTTGATGTATTACTGTTATCTAATAAATAGTACATATTCACATTTTCCCCACTATCCTATACTATCCACTTTATTGCAACTTTTCTCCCCAGTCTAGAATCCAAGCTAAGATTATGTATTATTATTGTTACTTTAATTTAGAACAAATTGGCTGCTTTTCAGTTCTGTTTTTATTGGTGCAGTCTGACACTGTTATTATGTTAGTTCTGGTATGATCTGGGTGTTTGTGATTGTTGCCCATGATTAGAATGAAGTAAAATATGTATATTTTTTAAAAACCTTTTCCACAGAGGGTAATGAATTTCTTCCATTGCAGGTCATTGCTTTGTCTCATCATTGGTGAAGGTGGTGTTCTCTGGATCTCTACATTGTAAAGGTACTTGTTTTTTTTCTCTTTATAATTAAAATATCATCCCAGGGTGATATTTTGAGACTATGTGAATAGCTTATTATTGTCCCATAAAATTTTACCCAATAGTTTTTATAGTTATTGATGATCTTGCCCAAACCAATTATTATAGTGTGATTTCAAATCCAATAGATATTTTTTTTGAGGCAGAGTCCTGCTCTGTTGCCTGGGCTAGAGTGCCGTGCCGTCAGCCTAGCTCACAGCAACCTCAAACTCCTGGGTTCCAGCGATCCTCCTGCCTCAGCCTCCCAAGTAGCTGGGACTACAGGCATGTGCCACCATGCCCAGCTAATTTTTTCTATGTATTTCTAGTTGTCCAGCTAATTTCTTTCTATTTTTACTAGAGATAGGGTCTCACTTTTGCTCAGGCTGGTCTTGAACTCCTGACTTTGAGCTATCCTCCTGCCTCAGCCTCCCAGAGTGCTAGGATTACAGGTGTGAGCCACCATGCCTGGCCGAAATCCAATAGATTTTGAAGTTAAAAATCGTTTCTCACCCACAGGAATGATTGTTCTATTAGACCTGTGACTGGTTTCTCTTTTTTTCTGGGACAGAGTCTCACTCCGTTGCCCTGAGTAGAGTGTCGTGGCGTCAGCCTAGCTCACAGTAATCTCAAACTCCTGGGCTCAAGTGATCCTCCTGCCTCAGCTTGCGAGTACCTGGAACTATAGGTGCATGCCACCACGCCTGGCTAATTTTTTCTACCTTTAGTAGAGATGGGTCTCATTCTTGTTCAGGCTGGTCTCAAACTGACCTCAAGTGATCTTTCCACGTCAGCCTCCCAAAGTGCTAGGATTATAGGCGTGAGCCACTGCACCTGGCCTGTGGCTAGTTTCTTGAAGAAAGTCATTAAATCTAGATTCAGGTGGGCTAATCTGATAGAGCTACAGGCTTTGAATCATTATTGTCCTCCAAGCTAAGGGGCAGGGGACTAAAGAAGATGCCAGGACAGTGCCACCCAAACCTGGCCGATCTGCGAGGTCTAGGATGGATGTCCACGTCTCACTGGGTCTGAGCTCTGGGGAGGCAGGCCTTGCCAAAGGAAGCTTACCTCACCTGCCGCTTTTGTTCACAGCTCAATGGAGTATGTGAGAGCCCTAGAGGACCTCCGAGAGGAGTCCAGATGTCCCATCTGCCTGGAGTACTTGAAAGACCCAGTGACCATCAGCTGTGGGCACAACTTCTGTTTCTCCTGCCTCAGTGCATCCTGGAAGGATCTAGATGATGCCTTTCCCTGTCCTGTCTGCCGTTTTTGCTTTCCATACGGGAACTTCAGGAGGAACCCTCAGCTCCGTAATTTGACTGACATTGCTAAGCTGCTTCAGGTCAGAAGGAGCAAGAGGAAGAGGCAGAAAGAGAATGCTGTGTGTGAAAAGCACAATCAGTTTCTGACCCTTTTCTGTCTGAAGGACCTAGAGATCTTATGTACACAGTGCAGTTTCTCCACTGAACACCGGAAGCACTACATTAGCCCCATTGACAAAGCTGCCTCTTACCACCGAGAAACTCTGCAGCGTAGCACTGAGCCCTTGAAGAATAATATAGAACGAGTTGGAAAAGTGATAGCTCTGCAAGGCAGCAAGTCAGTGGAGCTTAAAAAGCAGATAGAATATAGGAGAGAAGAAATCAATTCTGAATTTGAGGACATTAGACTGTTTTTACAGAATGAACAAGAGGGTATTCTTAGGCAGATACGAGATGAAGAGATGGACATTTTAACAAAACTAAATGAAAACCTTGTAACATTTTCAGATGATGTTTCCATATTAAAACATCTTCTGAGGGAGATAGAGGGCACATGTGCACAGTCAGACATGGAGTTACTGGCATGTGTTAAGAGTATCTACCACAGGTATCAAAACCTAAAATACCCTGAAACCTTTTCATTCAGTCTAACAAAACACGGATTCAGACTTCCTCCCCAGTATTCTGGCTTGGACAGAATTATCAAGCCATTTCAAGTAGATGTGATTCTAGATGTTGACACAGCACATCCTCAGCTTGCTGTCTCTGAGGATAGAAAAGCTGTGCGATATGGAAGAACAAAACAAAAAGGTGCTTGTAATGCAAGGAGATTTGACCTTTGCCCTGCTGTCCTGGGTTCTCAGAGATTTAGTTCTGGCAGACACTACTGGGAGGTGGAAGTGGGCAAGAAGCCTAAGTGGATACTGGGCGTGTGTCGAGACGGAGTTGCCAGGAGCTGGCAGGATCAGCCGTCGGTTCTGGGTGGGTTCTGGGCAGTGGGGCGATACATGTGTGGTGGCTATGTGGCATCGGGCCCTCGGAGAGCCCACCTGCTGCCAGCAGTAAGACCCAGTAAGATTGGCATTTTTCTGGACTGTGAGTTGGGTGAGGTCTCCTTTTATAATATGAATGACAGGTCTGTTCTCTATACTTTTAATGATTGTTTCACAGAAGCTGTTTGGCCTTATTTCTATACTGGAACAGATTCAGAACCTCTTAAAATCTGTTCAGTAACAGATTCTGAAAGATAAAGAACCTGGTAAATGAACCTGTTTCAGTTTTTATGGGCAACTTGTCCAGTAATTTAAGTTTTACCACTGAAAACCAGAATGGATTTTTCTCCTTCGTTATTAGCAACTGTAAAACGTGCTCATAATACCACTTTCACAGATATGAACGTCAGTTGTCAAGTGCTTTGCATTTTAAGATATAGTATTTGTTGAGAATTACATTACTTAACATGTCCAATGAAATTTTAAAATTGCCAATAAATTGTTTCTTTTAGTTAGGTCAGTCCCCTAACGCTGCACAAATTGTCATTTAAATGGCATGTTTACCACACACTTACCTTTCTTTGTAGTGGATTCTTCTGTTTATCTCCATGTTTCTCATTATCCAATTTTCTGTTCTTTATTGTAGTGTTTGACACAGTTGACTTGTTTTTGTGGATAATGAGGATTTCACTTTGTTTAAATCTTTTCCCTGTATACACTTAAGAATGCACAATCCATAGGTAATGTCTAACATTTTTCTTATTTCCTTTGTGCCTGTCATTCTGGGCCCTACAACAGTCAGGCTTTCAGTCAGCACCTTTCTGGGAGTTGACCTCTGCTCTTGGACTCTCGGTTTAATCCTATTTTTTTTAATCTTTTCATTTTGGGGTGTCATCACCCCAACTGTTGCAGCTTTGTAAAGTTTACGGGACTTAGCATGTTTGGAAATAATTTTTTTTTCTTTTTTTTTGAGACAGAGTCTCACTGTCTTGCCTGGGCTAGAGTGCCGTGGCATCAGCCTAGCTCACGGCAACCTCGAACTCCTGGGCTCAAGCAATCCTCTTGCCTCAGCCTCCCAGAGTGCTAGGATTGATTATAGGCATGAGCCACCGTGCCCGGCCGAGACATGATGTTTTTGATAAGTCTGATAACCAGTCTGATTCTTGATCCTTTGGATACCACTGTTTTTTGTAATCCTTTAAGGTCTTTAGTATCCCTAGTGTTTTGAACTTTATTTTACTGAGTAATCAGATACAGATTGAGTATGCCTTATCCAAAATGCTTGGAACCAGAAGTGTTTCAGCTTTCAGATTTTTTCAGATGCTGGAATATTTGCGTATGCATAATGAGATATTGTGGGGATGAGAAACAAGTCTAAACATGAAATTCATTTATATTTCATATATACCTTACACATAAAGGCTGAAAATAGTTTTATGCAGTATTTTTAATTTTGTGCCTGAAACTATGTATGTACATCGAACCATCAGAAAGCAAGGGAATTAGGGTGGCATTTTCCACTTGTCATTTTGGTGCTCCAAATGTTTCAGATTTCGTAACATTTCATATTTCATATTATTGGATAATGGCTCAACCTGGAATTGTGGCTTCAATCTGGAATTGTATAAGGTGAGCAAAACAAAGGTTTCTATCCTCTCCCCTCTGTTTCCTAGAGGGAGAACATATTCAGTGAAATGACAACTAACAGCTACAGTGTGTTAGGTGCTGGGGTGACGGGGTACGTTAGATCCGTGTCGCCAGTGTGGGAGTGCTGTGGCTGGTCAGGGCAGGCATCCTGGGGGATGTGGAATCTGAGCAGATGTTGGAAGGGAGGGAGTAGGGTTGCAGATAGCCTGGGTGGGTGCAGAGGAGAGGGGCGTTTCAGAGGTAGTGGCTAGACCTAGAATATGGGGAAGGGCTTGCTAGGCTGTGGCAGCACGGAGGCCGGTCACTGGAGCAGAGTGAGTGGAGGGAAAAAGGATGGGAGTGAGGTCGGGGGTGTTGGTGTATTCTCTCTGATGTGGTCTTGGGTTTCTCCAGAAGGTGGCTGTAAACTCCAGCCCTGCCCTGCCCTGCCCTGGCTTCCATTAGAAGTGCAAATGGAACAAATCTTCTGGAGTGGAAGGTAATTGGATTAACACATATTTTGTATGTTATATGCATTATGCGCTGTATTCTTACAATGAAGTAAGCTTGAGAAAAGGAAATGTTATTAAGAAAACCCATAAGCAAGAGAAAACATATTTTCTATTCATTAAGTAGAAGTGGATCATCATAAAGGTCTTCATCCTTGTCATCTTCACACTGAGAAGGCTGAGGAGGAGGAGAAGAGAGGAGGGGTTGGTCTTGCTGTCTCAGTAGTGGCAGAGTTGGAATAAAATCCATGTAAAAACGCACCTATTCAGCTAAAACCCATATTTTTGAAGGATCAACTATATGCTACGTCATCTATGAATTAGTCTTGCCAGAAAAGTTGAATCTGAATTTAACA
Organism: Indri indri; assembly: GCA_004363605.1. Taxonomy (NCBI): domain Eukaryota; kingdom Metazoa; phylum Chordata; class Mammalia; order Primates; family Indriidae; genus Indri; species Indri indri. The sequence continues at coordinate 13,177 of RJWJ010037851.1, forward strand.
AGCCTTTATAGCTAGCTTTCAATTTACAGCAAATGTAGGAAGATCAAGGAATAAGTTGACAGTGAGGAAATGACACCTGAATGCGCAAAATAATACAGGACGGTGGCCTAGTCTCTTCAACAGGTTGATAGTTTTCTTTTTCCTTTTTTTAATTGAAACTAATAAAATTTCTAAATGTGAGACCTGTCACTTCTCCCAATCCAGATTTGAACACGCTAACTTTAAAAAGACAGTCATGAGCCATTTGGGGAATTTTGAACGTAGGTTAATTATACAATGATACCAAGGAGGAGGCATTACTTATTTCTGTATGATAAAGGTACTTCCGGTAATGTCCGTACTTTTCATAATTTGTGCTAAGGTATAAGGGACTGAAATGATAGCAACCAAAAGGGGGAGAAAAAGACAAGGAATTAAAATCTTGTGAATGTGGCTTGATGCAAAGATGGTATTTTTAAAATTCTATTCTCTGAGGTTCTCTGTGTATTTGAAATTGTTTATAATTATTTTTAGAACGTGTATTAAAAAGTGCACACTAAGTTTAGCTGCATAAGGGAGAGAGAGAAGAATGGTTCCAGGGCACTTCAGCGTTATCTGCAATATTTAATTTTTCTCCATATGAAAGTATTGAATCAAATTTGACAAAATTTTAACAGGTATTATTTCTGCATAGATACGTTATAAAGCATTTATAATGAAAAAATCAGACTGATTTGTCTCTATATAACATTTTGGCTTCAATCATGGATTTTTTGCATTGACTGATTTATAAACATAATTGCCTTCAAAAGCATTTATGTTGATTTCTGAGTTTTTCTGGTGCTGCTTCAGTTTTGTACCTGAGCGGACGGCCCCATTTCCCCACCCTGCCTTCACCCTGTGACTCAAAATGTGGGTCAGACTGGAGCCGTGGTTTGAAAGCAGGAATTCTGGACACATCAGAATCTATTTTTATTAACCACATGCTCAGGTCCCACTCCTCTAGGAGAAGCTGCCTCTGCCCTGTGTTTCCACAAGCACACCTCCTTGTCAGCACCTTCAAGCCAAATATTGCCCGGAACACACCTGTGTTGGAACAGTTGGGTTTCCTACGCACAGTGCGAGGAAAACACACCATGGGGAGTTTTAGGGGTTTTCAGTAAGCGGGTGTTAGAAAGGACTTACTCTATTTTGGGGTTCACGTGTTAGGCAATTTTGGGGAAGATTTAAGGAAAATAGGGCTTTGCTGTGATGGCCTGTTTTCAGGAAGTGGAGTGATTTTATGATTGTGTTCTTGATGAATCTAATGGAGGAGTGAACACTAGAAGGCTGAGGCTGCAATGAGTAAAGTGATGGATATATCAAAAGAAAAATTTTGACATTTGATTTGTAAGAAAAAAGACGTTGTGTTTATATAGTCATAAAACAGTTTGAGAGTATGCAAGAAATTGAGCTTAAATGAACACACATAAAAAGTAACTGTAATAGAGGTAATCACAGGTGAGAAAACTTGGAAAAAACAGAACTCTTTTCCCTAACGTTGAAAAGTGGATGATTGGTGGGGAAAAAATTATGCAGGCATTTAAAGATGATCTAATTCTGGATACTAACTGTTATTTCTGAGGTTTTGTGAATACAAAAGTACATTTTAGAGATATGTTCCTACATTTGACCTGTGTCATCTAAGGAATTTGATTCAGCCAGATGTTTCTTGCAGAAAAGTATAAATAGTTGATGTGGGTTTACAAGAACTGTTTCCAGATAGAGAAAATGATCAGCATAAATTCATAATGGATACTGAAAAATACAGCTGTGGAATAATTACTATGTTTCACTGAATACTGTTCCAATTCCTCTTTGTTAAAATTCAAACTTAACGAGATTTAACGTAGAGTTAGAGTGATAAACCACTTAACCATCCTGAGCTTCAGCCTAGCATTTATAAACATTCATACTTAAGGTAAGGATTTAGTAAATGTATTTTATGGAGCTTAGTACTAGTTTCTTTTTTGTTCGTTTGTTTTATTTTTTTTATTTCAGCATATTATGGGGGTACAGATGTTTAGGTTACGTATGTTGCCCTTGCCCCTCCCCCGCAAGTCCGAGCTTCAAGTGTGCCCATCCCCCGGGTGGTGCGCATCGCACTC
>RJWJ010037852.1:0-15303 GCA_004363605.1 Indri indri
GGCGTCTTTGATGCCCCAGTGTAGTTAGATTCCTCTCTGATATGTCCATATTGCATCATAAGTTTAATTAATGAATCAATTAAACACATTTATTGAGTGTCTTACTTGTGCCAGGCTCCATACTAGGCAGTAGAAATACAGCAGTGAAAACACAGACCTTCTCTCTGTTCTCACAGATGTTATGGTCAAACAGGGGCGACCACAATTAAATAACTAATCACAATTGTATATTTAGTTGTGATTCTAAGTTACTGTGTGAGAAGAGAGAAAGGAATTCAATATATAGCAGAATAACAGGGGAGGCTTCCTTTGGATATGATGTTTGAACTGAGACAAAACAGAACTGGGGGAGCATTTCAGGTAAGAGCCGGCACACGTTAAAGAAATAGGCCAGGGCAATGGAGCCATAGAGGTTGGTGTGAGATGGGAAAGGTGAGGTTGACAGGGACCAGAAAATCCAGTGATACTGGCATTGTTAAGAATTTTACTTTCTTCTCTGGAAAATAAGATGTCATTTCCATAGGTGGTACATGATCATATTTCTATTTTTCAAAATGTCACTCTGGATGCAATGTAGGTAAATGGATAAAAGACAGAATGGAATAAATATGAGGCAGCTTGTTTGGTAGCATTTGCTGTAGCCCAGGGCTTGGGTTACAATGGAGGACAAGATGAAGGGGAGTGGAAATAGTTGGGGAATATTAAGAAGGTAAAATCTACAGGACTCTACTGTTGAGATGAGACAAGGAATGAGGAAGAAAAAGGTGTTAAGAATGATTCCCAAACTTGGGATTTGTACAACTGAGTGTGTTTTGGTGGGGGGATGCTGTGTTGGAGAACACCAGGAAAAAACCCGTTTGGGGTCAATTCTGAGTTCAATTTTGGACATGCTGAGTTTGAGATGTCCGTAAAACATCCAACTGAGATGCTGGGTAAGCAGTTGAGTATACCTCCTTGGCCCTCAGAGGAAGAGTTTGAGGGGAGGGATGAACATTGAAAGCTGTAAGAATATAGATGATAAAGTCACAGGAAAGCTTGTCTGGGACAGAATATTGAGTAAAGAGAGAAGATTGCTTGAGAAGAAGTTATGACACTGAGATAAGTTTCTGCTTACATTCCCCTCCTCCCCACCAGTATGCAAGTTCCCTGAGGGGATCAATTTTGTCATTATCTTTATATCCCTTGGGAATTGCCTTATCTTACACAAGCATACCTCATTTTGTTGTGCTTTGCTTTATTGTGCTTTGCAGATATTGCATTTTTTTTTTTTTTTTTTTTTTTTTTACAAATTGAAGGTTTCTGGTAACTCTGTGTCAAACAAATCCATTGGCATCATTTTCCCAACACGTGCTCACTTCACCTCTCTATGTTACATTTTGGTAATTCTCACAATATTGCAAACTTTTTCTTTATTATTATATCTCTATGGTGATCTGTGGTCAGTGACCATTGATGTTACTATTGGAAATGTTTTAGGGTGCTATGAACCCTGCTAATATAAGATGAGGAACTTAATCCATCAATGCTGTGTGGGTTCTGGCTGTTCCCCCTCTTCCTCCCTTCCCTGCTGACCCTCCCCCATTTCTCTCCCTCTCTTTGGGGCTTCTTATGCCCTGAGACACAACAATATTGAAATTAGGCCAATTAATAAGGCTGCAATGTCCTCTAAGTGCTCAAGTGAAAGGAAAAGTATCAGATCTCTCACTTTAAATCAAAAGCTAGAAATGATTATGCTTAGTGAGGAAGGCATGTCAAAAGCCAAGATAGGCTGGGCACAGTGGTTCACACCTGTAATCCTAGCACTTCAGGAGGCTGGGTTGGAGGATTGCTTGAGGTCAGGAGTTCAAGACCAGCCCAAACAAGAGCAAGACCCCACCACTACAAAAAAAAAAAAAATAGAAAAAATTAGCCAGGAGCGATGGCATGTGCCTGTAGTCCCAGCTACTTGGGAGGCTGAGGCAGGAGGATCGCTTGAGCCCAGCAGTTTGAGGCTGCAGTGAACTATGATGACACCACTGCACTCTAACTGGGAGGACACAGTGAGACTCTGCCTAAAAAACAAACAAACAAACAAACAAACAAAGCCAAGATAAGCTGAAAGTTAGGCCTCTTACACCAAACAGCGAAGTTGTGAATGTAAAGAAAAAATTCTTAAAGGAAATTAAAAGTACTACTCTGGTGAACACACAAATGATAAGAAAGCAAAACAGCCTAATTGCTGGTATGGAGAAAGTTTGAGTGCTCAAACCAGCTAAGAGCATTCTTTTAAGCCAAAGAATAATCCAGAGCAAAGTCCTACTTTTCTTCAATTCTGTGAGGGAAGAGAGAGATGTAAGGAAGCTGCAAAAGAAGAGTTAGAAGCTAGCAGAGGTTAGTTCATGAGATTTAAGGAAAGAAGCCACCTCCATAACACAGAAGTGCAAGATGAGTCATTAAGCGCTGATGGAGAAGCTACAGCAAGTTATCCAGAAGATCTAGCTAAGATCATTGATGAAGGAGGGTACACTAAACAATAGATTTTCAGTGTAGACAAAATAGCCTTCTATTAGAAGAAGATACCTTCTAGAACTTTCATAGCTATAGAGAAGTCAATGCCTGGTTTCAAAGCTTCAGAGGACAGACTGACTCTTTTGTTACCAGGCTGATACAGCTGATAACTTTAAGTTGAAGCCAATGCTCATTTACCATTTTAAAAATTCTAGGGCCCTTAAGAATTTTGCTAAATCAATCTGCCTGTGTTCCATGAATAAAATAATGAATCCTAGGTGACAGCACATTTGTTTGTAGCATGGTTTACTGAATACTTTATACCCACTGTTGAAACCTACTGCTCAGAAAAGATTTTTTTCCAAATTTACTGCTCATTGACAATGCACCTGGTCACTCACGAGCTCTGATGGAGGTGTGCAAGGAGATTAATGTTTTCATGCCTGCTAACACAATGTCCACTCTGCAGCCCATGTACCAAGGAGTAATTTTGACTTTCAAGTTTTATTATTTGAGAAATACATTTTGTAAGGCTATAGCTGCCATAGATAGTGATTCCTCTGATGCATCTGGGAAAAGTAAATTGAAAATCTTCTGGAAAGGATGTACCATTCTAGATGCCATTAAGAACATTTGCAATTCAGAGAAGAAAGTCAAAAATATCATTAACAGGAGTTTGGAAGAAGTTGATTCCAAACTTTGTGGATTACGTTGAGGGGTTCAAGACTTTAGTGGAGAAAGTAATGGCAGATGTGATGGAAATAGGAAGAGAATTAGAATTAGAAGCAGAGCCTGGAAATGTGACTGAACTGCTGCAATCTCATGATAAAACCTGAATGAATGAAGAGCTGCTTCTTATGGATGAGCAAAGAAAGTGGTTTATTTAAATGAACTCCACTCCTGGTAAGTTTGCATCATATGAACATTGTTGAAATGGTAACAAAGGATTTAAAATATTTCATAAACTTAGTTGGTAAAACAGCAGCAGAGTTTGAGAGGATATACTGCAATTTTGAAAGAATTCTACTGTGGGTAAAAAGCTATCAAACAGCGTCACATGCTACAAAGAAACCTTTCTTGAGAAGAAGAGTCAATTGATGTGGCAAACTTCATTGTTGTCTTATTTTAAGAAATTGCCAACTTTCATTAACCATCATCCTGATCAGCCAGCAGTTATCCACACTAAGACCCTCCAACAGCAAAAATTTACAACTTTCTGAAGGTTCAGATAATACTAGTATTTTTTAACAATAAATTATTTTTTAATTAGGGTATGCACGCTTTTATACAAAAAGCTATTGCACGCTTAGTACATTATAGTGCAGTGTAAACATAACTTTTATGTGCACTGGAAAACCCAAAAATCTGTGTGACTCGCTTTAGTGCAATATTCTTTTTATTGCAGTGGTCTGGAACTAACCTCAAAATGTCTCCATGATACGGCTATATAAATGGAGGCAAATAGTTTTCTGATACCCATTATAACATTCCCAAGTTGTTTCTCTGAGTACATTTTGTATAATTCTCATAAAAATATCTTTCATATTTTTCAACTACCTAATGATTCCTAAAAGGCTCTTCAAACAGAAAAGATGAGGAGAGTGTCACGATGGCAGACTAAAAGCAACCTGCACAATGTTGCTCTCAATGAGTGGATTGAAAGTGGTGAATAGATATTCACCTTCATATCGATCATCTAAGAGAGAGCACTAAGAATCAACAGAGAGGAAGTGGGAGTGAAGAAGAGAGAAGTGGGATGACCTACTCAACAGGACCAGAGGTACCTCGAGGAAGCTTCCTGCAGCTGGAGAAGGGACAGAGGAGAGAACCCCAGGGCTCCACACTTCCCCTGAGGACATCGCAACTTGAGCAACAGGAGGGCCCCTCCACTGCAATAAGTCACCAGACTGATACAGAGACCTGACTGAAGGCTGTACAGCTGCATTGCTCTGGAGAGAAGGCACAACTGGCTTGCAAGCACCAGGAGTTGCTGCTAGCACCATTGTGACATCCCAGCCCCAGAGTGCTACTTCTACCCAGAGGACAGATCTGTACCTGCTACTTACCCCTTACCCTTGCTCAGTGGGGAGGGAGGAAGGAGTCCTGGCACTTGTGCATGCCCTGTGGGCAAGTGTGGTGCACATGTACCCCTACCATCACTGCTGGAGGACCTGGGTGAAGCAGGAGACCACAGACACAGTGCCTGCTGCTGTGGCCTGGGTGACTCTGCTCGGGTACACCTCCCATAAGACCTGAGTGAAACATGTACCTGTAGCCCTCAGTGCCCACTATCACATGGGAGGCCTCCAAGTGGGGTGAAAGCCCATGCAGCTGCTGCCTTTGGACTGAGTGGACCACCCACTGTGGGCCTGCGCTGTCCCATGCAGGCACCCAGCCCCAGGGGCCTGCTCCATCCCACAGACTCATTCCATCCTGTGGGCCAGCCCCACCCCTCCCATGCATCCATCACTGGCAGCCACCCTGATCTGCATGTGTGCTATGACCCACGGGCCTGCTCTGTCCCACATAAAATCCCCATCCCATGGGCCAGCCCCGCTTTGCATGTACACTTTGCACCAAAGGCCCACCCTGCAACAGCAGCCCTATAACAACTACAGGGCAATGGGGAAAATGCAGCAGAGCAGCAGTGTTAAAGGCTCACAGTGCATCCACCCCTCTCCTGCCTAGTCAACCATCTGGAGTAGGACTCAAGCACGCCATCCAGGGACCCATCTCTATCTTTACCCAGCAACAGAGGTCCCAGAAGAGGAGAACAGGTGTACCATATCTGTTATCTGTTTTGAACTGAGAGAAGGGGCCCCAGATGAGAAGAAACCAGCATAAGAACTCTGACAACATGAAAAAACAGGCTGTCTCGACACTCCCAAAGGATCACAATAGCTCCTCAGTAATGAATTCCAACAGAAAGGAAATTGAAATGACAGATATGGAATTCAGATTATGGATGGCAAGTGAGATGAATGGGATTGAGGAGAAGTTAGAAAACCAACACAAAGAAACCAAACAAATAATTCAGGACATGAATGAAAAACTCACTAAGGAGATAGATGATATAAGAAAAGATGTAACAGAACTTAAAGAAATAAAAGAGTCATTTAGGGAATTTCAAAATACAGCAGAAAGTTTTAACTATAGGCTAGACCAAGCAGAAGAATTTCAGAGCTTAAAGACAAGGCTTTAGAATTAACCTAGTCAAAAATGTCAAAAAAAATAAAGAATGAACAATCACTGCAAGAAATGTGGTACTATGAAAAGCTAATATAATAATCATAGGTATCCCTGACAGAGAAGAAAAAGGAAAAAGCAGGGAAAACACATTTGAGGGACTGATTGAGGAAAACATCCCTGGAATAGCTAGACATTTCTGGATTTCTGGAAACAAGATGGCAATTAAACACTGGGATGATTTATAGCAAACAGGACATCTTTAAGACACATAGTTATCAAGTTGGTCAAAGTCAAAGTGAAGATGAAAATCATATAAGCTGTGAGATGAAAGCAACAAGTTATTTATAAAAGAAAACACATCAAACTAACAACAGAACTCTTAGCAGAGACCTTACAAGCCGGAAGGGCTTGGGGTCCCACTTTTAATCTTCTTAAACAGAATAATGGCCAGCCAAGAATTTTGTATCCTGAAAAACTAAGTTTCATAAATGAAGGAGAAATAAAGTTTTCCCCAGACAAGAAAACACTAAGGGAATTTGTCACCACTAGACCTTCCCTACAGGAAATGCTCCATACATGGAACAAACACATCAATACTGACCAGTGTAAAAATATCTGAAAGTTAAAGCTCATAATTCCTAAAACAGTAACACAAGGGGGAAAACAAAGCAGCTAGGACAAAGGAAAGGGAAAAGTATCTCACATACCAATACTAACATTGAAACTTGGGTACCAGCTTAGCCACAATAAAATAAAGTATTAATACCAAGCAGACTACTGAAGCCCCTGAGTTGAGGCCCTAGTTCCTGGAATGCATTTCTGTATGCACCATGGGCCAGAATTAAACATGCTGCCCCAAAGGGAAGGACCCAGTCCTGGCAGAATTCACCGTCTGCTGACTAAAGAGCACTTGGGCTTTAAATAAACATCAGAGATAGCCAGGCAAGCTGGGATTTGGATGAGACTGGGCTGTCTTCAGGTGTGACCTGGTACCGGTGGCCACACGAGAGAGTCCATGTCACTCCTCCCCCAAGTCTAGCAGCCCAGCACAGACAGTGAGGGAACAGAGTGAGAGACTTTGCCTGATAATCCACAGAATTCTCCCATATTTTACCCAAGTCCACCAAGGCAGTGCAACCAGGAGTCTGGAAGAGTTACAGCATTACTGGGCTTGGGCACACCCAGTGCTGATATAGCTGCAGTGACCAAACACTTATACACCACAGCACTCAATTCCCTTTGACTACTTGGAAAGCCTTCTCAACAAGACAGGTTCATATAAGTTGAAACTGCGAAGATTAAAATAGATACCTAACTCTCCAATGCCCAGATATTGATGACATCCAAAAACATTAAGAACACCCAGGGAAATATGACCTCCCCAAACAAACTAAATAAGGTATTGATGCCAATGACCAATCTTGAAGCAATAGAGATATGTGACCTTTCAGACAAAGATTCAAAATAGCTGTCCTGAAGAAGCTCAATGAACTTCAAGACAACACAGAGAAGGAATTCAGAAGCTTATCATAGAAATTTAACAAAGAGATTGACATAATAAAAAAAATCAAGCAGAAATTCTGGAGCTTAAGAATTCAGTTGAAAAACTGAGAAATGAGTCAGAGTCTCTCAGTAGCAGAATTGACCTAGCAGAAGAAAAAACTAGTGAGTTTGAAGACAGGCTATACGAAAATACACAGTCAGAAGAGAAAAAAGAAAAAAGAATAAAAATAATGAAGCACACCTACAAAATCTAGAAAATAGCCTCAAAAGGGCAAATCTAAGAGTTATTAGCTTTAAAGAAGAGGTAGAGAAAGAGATTGGGGTAGAAGGTTTATTCAAAGAAATAATAACAGAGAAGTTGAAGAGCTTCCCAAAACTAGAAAAAAATATCAATATTCAGATACAGGAAGGTCATAGAATATCAAGCAGATTTAACCCAAACAAGACTACCTCAAGGCATTTAATAATCAATGCCCAAAGGTCACAGATAAAGAAAAGGCCCTATAGGAAGCAAGAAAAAAGACAAAAATAACATATAAAGGAGCTACAATATGTATGGGAAGAGACTTCTCAGTGAAAACTTTACAGGCCAAGAGAGAGTGGCATGAGGTATTCAAAGTGCTGAAGGAAAAAAAAAAAATCCTTAACACTAGAATATTATATACTGCAAAAATATCCTACAAACATTAAGGAGAAATAAAAATTTTCCCAGACAAACAAAAGCCAAGGGATTTCATCAACATCAGACCTGTCCTACAAGGACTGCTAAAAGGAATTCTTTAATCTGAAAGAAAAGGACATTAATAAACAATAAGAAATCATCTGAAGGTATACAACTCACTGGTAACAGTAAGTACACCAATACAAAATACTCTATCGCTGTAATTGTGGTGCATTGACCACTTACATCTTGAGTGGGAAGAGTAAATGACAAACCTATCAAAATTAACTACAACAACTTATTGAAAGACAGATAGTATAAAAAGATATGGATGGAAACAACAAAAAGTGGTGGGAGGGATGGAATTAAAGGCTGGAATTTCTCTTAGCTTTCTCTTTGCTTGTTTATTCGTTTGTTTGTAAGCAGAGTTGTCATATGTTTAAAATAACTGGTTATAAAATGTTTGTTGCAAGCCTCATGGTGACCTCAAATCAAAAAACCTGCAACAGATACACAAAAATAAAAGCCTGAAATTAAAATACCCTACCAGACAAAATCACTTTTGACAAAAGAAGACAGGAGGAAAGGAAGAAAGAAAGAGAGGACCACAAAACAATCAGAAATCACATGGTAACATGATAGTGTAAGTCCTTACCCATCAACAATAACACTGAATGTAAATGGTCTAAACTCTCCAATCAGAAGACATACAGTGGCTAAATGGATAAAATAAAACAAAACTAAGAGCCAACCATATGTTGTCTGCAAGAAACACACTTCACATATAAAGACACAAATAGGCTAAAAATAAAGGGATAGAAAAAGATATTCCATTCAAATGGAAACCAAAAAAGAGCAGAAGTAGTTATACTTCTATCAGATAAAATAGATTTCAAGACAAAAACTCTAAAAATTATATAATGATAAGGGGTCAATTCAGCAAGAGTATATAACAATCCTAAATATGTATGCACCCAACACTGGAGCACTGAGATATATAAAGCAAATATTATCAGAGCTAAAGACAGAGATAGACCCCAATACAATAATTGTTGGACACCTTAACACTACACTTTCAGCATCAGACAGATTATCGCAACAAAAATCAACAAAGAAATATTGGACTTAACCTGCTCTATAGACCAAATGGACCTAATAGATATTTGCAGAAGGTTTCATCCAACAACAGCAGAATATACATTCTTCTTCCCAGCTCCTCAGTCTCAAGGATAGACGATATGTTAGGCCAGAAAACAAGTCTTGAAAATTTCAAAAAAAACTGAAATCATACCAAGTATTTTCTCTGACCACAATGGGATAAAGCCAGAAATCGGTAACAAGAGGACCATGGGCAACTATACAAACACAATGAAATTAAACAATATATTCCTGTATTACCTAGGAGTCAATGAACAGATTAAGAAGGAAGTTTAAAAGATCTTTGAAACAAATAAAAATGTAAACACAGCATATCAAAACCTATGGGATACAGCAAAAGCAGTAATAAGAGGAAAGTTTATAGCAGTAAGTACGTACATCAAAAAAGTAGAAAAGCATAAAATAACCTAATGATGCATCTCAAAGAACTAGAAAAACAAGAGGAAACCAAACCCAAAATTAGTAGAAGAAAAGAAATAATAAAGATCAGAGCAGGAATAAATGAAATTGAAACAAACCAACAAAAAATACAAAAGATCAATAAAACAAAAGATTGGTTTTTTGAAAAGATAAACAAAATAGACACACCTTTAGCCAGACTAAGAAAAAAAGAGAGAAGACCCAGATAAATAAAATTAGAGATGAAAAAGGTCACATTACAACTGATACTGCAGAAATCCAAAAGATCATTAGACACTGCTATGAGCAGCTGTATGCCAGTAAGTTGGAAAACCTAGAAGAAATGGATGAGTTCCTAGACACATACAACCTACCAAGATTGAACCACGAAGAAATCCAAAGCCTGAATAAACCAATAACAAGTAACAAGATAGAAGCAGTAATAAAAAGTCTCCCATCAAAGAAAAGCCCATGACCTGATGGCTTCACTGCTGAATTCTATTGAGCATTCAAAGAAGAACTAATACCAATCGTACTTAAACTATTCCAAAAAATTGAGAGAATATTCCCAAATTTATTCCACAAGGCCTGTATCACCCTGATACCAAAACCAGACAAAGACACAAGAAAAAAAAGAAAATTATAGGCTAATATCTCTGAAGAACATAGATGTAAAAATCTTCAACAAAATACTAGCAAACTGAAAATTGATCAACACATTAAGGCGTTGGTTGCTAACAAACGTATTATTCCACTTAATTAAACACACAGAAGTTTGGAGTATACACCTTTATTGTAGCATAATTCCCAATTTCAAAGATATGGAACCAACCTAAGTGCTCATCAATGGATTAGTGGATAAAGAAAATGTGGTACATATGTGTGTGTATATATATATATACACACACACCATGGAGTACTGTTCAGCCATAAAAAGGAATGAAATAATGTCTTTTGCAACAACTTGGATGGAACTGGAGACCATTATCTTAAGTGAAATATCTCAGGAAAGGAAAAACAAATACCACAGGCTCTCCCTTATAAGTGAGAGCTAATCAAGGGATATATACAGTTATAAAGAGGTGTAATGGACATTGAAGACTAAGAATGGGGGAGAGTGGGAGGGGGGTAAAGGACAAAAATCTGCCTATTGAGTACACTATTTTGGTGATGGGTACACTGAAAGCCTTGACTTAAGCATGATACAATTCATCCATGTAACAAAAAACATTTGTATCCCCTAAATTTTTTGAAATAAAATAAAATAAAATAAAATATGAGGATGTTTCCAAAGCTCAAAAACTAAAAGGAAAATCCCTTGATTACAGGAGTGTTATCTCACTCATTCTTTCATTCATTCCTCTGTATTAGTTAAGGTAAGTAAACCTAGCTTCTACAATATATAAACCTGGAAATTTCTGGCTTAATATAATAAAACATTATTTTTTTTCTTACTTCCCACTCCAATGTGAGTTGATCAGAGGGAAAGGTGGCTCTGCTCCATGCAGTTATTCAAGGTCCCAAGCTCTTTCCATCTTCTACTTTTGCTCTCCTTGAGGTCCTTGGAGTCCTTTCGATTCAGCTTATTGATGCTGAGAGAGAAGATCATGAGTGGAAAGTTTCTGGGGACCAGTCTTGGAAGAGTTACCTATTCAGTCTACTTACATTCCATTGATCAGTACTCAGGCCTATGTTCACATCTAATTGCAATGGAGGTTGGAGAAACTGAGTCTAGCTGTGTGCACAGGAAGAATCAAGATGCAGATAGGATGAACTCTATCTCTCTCTACCTTATCCGGTAGGTGCCAAATAGTCTATTAGGCACTGTGATTGTATATTAAATGAGTAGATGTGCTTACTGTTTTCATGGTGTCTAGTAGGAAATTAGAAAAATAATCAGAAAATTTACAGTTTGGGGGAAGTCTAATGGTTTTTGGGATCAGATAAGAGGGGCAATTAATCTAGAACTGATGGGTCTTATCTAGTGCCTAACAGATTACCTGGTATACAGTGGGCACTCAACAAATGTTTAGTGAATAAATGAGAGAAATAGTTTTGTTAAGACCACTTACAGATTTGTTAAGATCACTTACACATATCTCCTCTCAAAATTCACAATTTCCTCATGCAAGTCACTCAACTTCAACCCCATATATTTAAAATGTTGTCTGACAGAAAAGACAGATTTTATTTCTTTTATTTTCAATTTCCTAAACATCTTCTTTCATTAAGAATCACGATACTTAAACATAAAATAAAGGAATAATCAAAATTGCATCAAAGTTCTAAATTTTATCAAATAGGGAAGATAAAATGTCCTATTTGTTATAAAAGTGCCGACTTTTATAGCATCAGAAAAGGAAGGAAAACTAATTTTCAATTAAGTTATCACTTTATAATGCTTTTCAGTCCTTTTACCTTTTATTTCCTCAGATGAATGGGAAACTCCCAGAGGAACCTCTCTGATATAATCCTATATTCTGCACAGGAGACATAACTAGCAAATGAATTACTTGGAGGATAATGCTTTTAATTGCTTAATGGTAACTGTGGGCACAGGAGGCACTGACGTCCAGTAGCCAAACACCTGGATTTTGGAATCTTGTGGTCTGCCCTTGATTCCTGAAACCACTGCTGGCTGGGTTCCTAATCTTAGGGATTAAATGATATCATGTAAGTAAAGTGTTAGTGCCCTGCTTAGCATGCAGTAAATGTGTGTTCATGTTGAATATAATCATTATTAGCAACATGAAGTATGAAGGGGAAAAAAAAAGACAACTTTGACCACTGGGTGATTTCATCTATAATAAGAGTCAAATTTTTAAGTCTAATTGTGACTTTCAGGTATGTTAGGTTCCTTCAAGAAGCTACATTTTGTACAATAATAAAATAACAGAAACAGTGTAAAGCCAGCCTGAATAATTCATAATCTGAACAATCACTGTTTTCCATCTGCCTTTTTATTTTCATTTCTAGCTAAGTGTTGTTTTCTTTCCATGCTAGTATCCGAATAGACACTTAAATTAAAATAAATGAAAGAAAAATTCTCCGAGCAACAATCATGTCCATGATTAATGCAGTATTGTGTTCACCCTTTAACATAGGTGGAGACATCTCTGAAAGCCAGGATTGATGGCTGTAAAGAACAGAAGATGCACTTCAACTGTACACATTTCCTGAATGATCAGCTTTGCATGACCTTCATACAAAACCCCAAAGGTATTTATTGGCCTTGTGCATGAGCACATCTCAAGCAAAGGCAGCTGCCTTTCCTCATGGTACAAGTGAAAGGTTTTAGATTAGGAAACAGATGAGGTTAAATTACTTCATTATTTACTCATTGGGGGAAAAATCAATTTCTGGAATATAATCCTATTGACCTGACTGGCACCAACCAGGAGCATAAGTAATCACAACCCTAAAATAAATATCCGTTCATACCTTGAAAAGACTCCTACACTAACCATTCTCCTTTATGCATTAAGGGTATCAAATAACCATGCAAACCAAACTCAAGGCTAATGGGCCTCTTTTTTGAATATGTCGCTGAAATGGGATGGTGAAAATTCTGCTTATATTGTTCTGTCCTTGTGAAATTCACACTTTTATATGATCAAGGCTGTACGTATCCTATCTCCCGTTCATACTAAGATTATTATGTTGCCAGATGACATGGTAACAACAAACATCATGGAAACAAAAAAGTAACCCAATTACACTAAGAAATTAGCATGTTCACATCCAATCAACAAAAAATTATGGTGCAGTATAATATGCATAAAAAATCTTAACACTATCTCCAGAGCTGAGATCCATAATGACCTAATCCTACTTTCTCGTGGAAATTAAAAAATACTTTTCTTTCCAGGTTTGTCCTTTAGCAAGGATGTCCTAAGCTTCCATCATGTTGAATTTAGCCTTGCAAGGATTTTTAATTAACAGTGATGATGCACAAGCCATGATTTATATGCAAGAAAGATGCCCTATTTTATCTTCTTTCCCCAGGCTATGATATACGGATGCTTCTAATAAGCCAAAGATAAAACTGGTTTGGACCAAAAAACACCTATTTTCTCAAAGATGCATATTAAGACTGCCGATGTCAACAAGGGAATAAAGTAGAGCCCAAGTGACAGAAAATATAAAGGAAGCGGAAAATGATCAAGTTTTAGTTTACGTATTTATAACGAGACCCTATTTTTTTCTAGAATTCCTTAATTTCTACTCCAAGTAAAGCACTATATTTAAAAACTATAGCTTGGCGAGGAGTTATATGAGGTGTTTCTAAAGTAATGTGATTCTATCTTAAAGACATAGTCTTAAATTTACAATTCAAGTTCCTGCTGCTCATGAGGCTATCCGGTTACTGCAGTGATGTTTCTGTAGCTGAAAATATGGTAGCATGTCTTTTTCTGGTATAACTCTCAGACACAGTGGCATATTCTTGTGAATTTACATAGTGTTGGAAAATCATGATATTTTGTGGATGGATTGAGAATCTGAAAACCTATCCTCCAGTCCTAGCTATACTATAAATTATCTGGTTGACCTTGTGCTGTCACTTAATCTCTCTGGGGCATGGTTTACTTTTATATTTAAAAGACGATTGTATTACATTACTGGCAAGGGCCTTTTCAGCTATAAAATTATACAAGATTGTGACTTGATATTTGGAAACAGCCAGAAAGTGTTGAAACTGGAGAAACATCATTTTTTATGTTTAGAAAGAAAAATTCTTATAAAGTCATTCATTCGTTTAACAAATATTTTTTGAGTGCCTACTGTGTGCCAGGCCCTCTCTTTAGTGCTGGAGATACATCAGTGATCAAAATAACAAGCACTGCCTTTATGGAACTTAAATTCTAGCTGCAGGAGATAGACAATAGACAATGAAGGTAAGAAATCAATCAACTATATAGTACTATTATATATTATAGGGTAAGACCAATGGAAAAACTGTAAGTAGACTAAGGTAAGGAGGATGAGGAGCATGGCAGTTAGGGGACTGGGAAGGGGTGGGCAGGGGACAGTAATAAATAGAGTGATCAGAGACAATCTCCATTAAGAACATGAGACTTATGCTAAGACTTGAAGGAGAAGAAGGAGTTAACCAATAATATCTAGTGGAAGGATAATTTAGGCTAAGAACATAGATAAAGCAACGACCCTGAGGTAGGATTGTGCATATTTTGTTTTAGAAGCCGAGACACCAGTGCAGCTGGGGCTGATTGAGCCAGGAACAAGAGGTAGGAGAGGAGATAACAAGGTTGATCGTGGAGGGCCTGGTGGGCCATTTTAAGGACTATGGTACATTTTCCAAGTGGGATGGGAGCCACTGCAAGGCTTTGAATGGAAGAGTGCTATGATCTGACTTACATTTTTACAGAATCACCCAGCAGTTATGTTGAGAATATTGGTGGGACAGCAAGTGCAGAAGCAGTGAGACCGTGCTATTTTTGCTTATGTGTTTTGTAGAATACCAATGAAGCTGATACCCAAAGGGTTGCAACAGTGCTTTGTGGAGTGCACGTTGGAAGAAGTGAATAATTTCAAATATTATCTAGGTTCCTAAATTCTGATGGGTTTGTAACAAAATCAATTGCAATAGTTATATCCTGCGGATCTCTAGTTTCTATATTCCCATGATATTCTTCTTAAGCCAATGATAAAACTTTCAGAAGTCCTGAGCTCAGAACGATCCGCCCACCTCGGCCTCCCAGAGTGCTAGGATTACAGGCTCTACCAAAAATAGAAAGAAAATTAAGTGGACAGCTAAAAATATATATATAGAAAAAATCAGGCGGGCATGGTGGCTCATGCCTGTAGTCCCAGCTACTCGGGAGGCTGAGACAGTAGGATTGCTCGAGCCCAGGAGTTTGAGGTTGCTGTGAGCTAGGCTGACGCCA
>RJWJ010037853.1:0-15308 GCA_004363605.1 Indri indri
GTGGGAAATGATGAAAGTGGAAGAGACTCTCACCTTCCAGACTCTCCTTCCTCAGGGACCAGAAGAAAAAGGCAGGAGAAGGGTGGCTTCACCATTCCAAAGTTGAGGGGCCACAGATGAAGGAATACTGCTGCCAGGATCTCCTGGCCTGTCTGGGCCACGGAAGCCACGACCCACGTGGCTCCCTTTCTAACTCGCCACCATTCTTCTCACTCTAAGAATTTCTACATAAGATAATGAATTGGATTATTCAGTGTTCAAAATGAATTGGATCCAAGTTTGCCACATACATTTTACAACTTCAAATCACATTCTATGACTGTTTCTGTCTTCCAAGACAGGTACATTTATCACAGATATAGTCAACATTTAGTTCGTGAGAAATAAAAATAAAATCCTAAGCCCCCCAACCAAGTGAACGCATGCCCTCTTGGCCAGGGGGACCCCACAGAAACCTTAGAAGTGAGTTCCTGGCCATGAGGGCATGGGAGGTCAGACACACCTCGTTACACTCCTCTCAACCTGCCCTTTGGAAAGACTCGCACTCACTCCACTGCTAATTTCAACCAACCTCCCGACTGCCAGATCGGTGCCTTTTGGGGCATTCCCTGGTAAGAGACCACCAACCCTGGAGTAGTTCTGCCAGTCTAGAGGGGCTGCGCACAGAGGGAATTCATGTCCTCTGCTTCACTTTTTGACATTGGAGGGAGAAAAACTCCACCCTCAGATCATGCTGATGCTGCCATTTTCTGTATGTGCGACCATGAAGGGTCATGGAGCTCAATTGTGCATGTGCATGTTTCTCCTCCAATAAATGCTCATGACTGCTCCTATAGCTTATTAAATATGTATATTCTGCCATGTCGCTCAGCATAAACTCCTGTTCCTTTACCATTCCCTTGGTCAATTGTTCTCCCTTGGTGCTTGTTCTCAGCTTCCCAAGATGGCTAGCTGCAGGTGACCACCCTTTTATGAGAAATAAAGCCTCTTCTTTCCAAATTTATGAACCTCATCATTTTTCAGTTGACATTAGGAAGGGGTCAGGCCTAATGAACTCCTTTTTTCAGGTGGGGAAACTATGAGCTGAGACAGGCTGGCCACCGTGCTCTGAGTCAGGCAGTTAGGACCGGGACCCCGTGGCTGTAACCCAGGTGATGTGCTACCTTCTCCCTGGGGCAGAGCTAGAGTAGAGCACACTTTGAATCTAAACTTCAAGGTCTTCCTTACATACATTCCATTTAGGCTTCTCTTTCCTGCGTGCCTCTTAGTTTCTGACTTGACATTTCCCAGGCTCTTCCTCTTCTTATTCCGGAGAACTTCCTAATCACACTGTGCTCTGAGATCTTGATCTGCTGCGCCCTGAGGAAGCAGAGTCTCCTGTCAGAACAGCCTCCCCTAAGGCTCCCAACCCCTCTCAAGTTACAGCTGGCTTCGGGGGGCACCATATACTTTCATGAAGATTTAGCACAAAGGTAGCAAATGGGGCAGGGGCACCGTATGAGTTTGCAGAACAGGCCTGCAACCCTTTTACTGAAAGAAGAGGTAGCTCCCATAGGGGAAATGGCTATAGAGGAAAGAAATCTATTTCAGAAGAGGTAAGGAATTCACCTGGTTCCAAGATTTTATTGCTCCTTTAGGTAACAATGTTTTTTTGAAAATTTAAGATTTCAAAGTGTTCCTAAAAGTAATGGATTTGTCAATGTGTTTATTATGAGAGGTCAATATACAACTCCATAAGAGGTCTGAAGGACTCAGCATTGTTGCCGAGCAGATACGGCGAACTTCAAGTGATGTTGGTCAGGCACCCGGGAGTGGGTGACGCTGTGTCTTAGGCTGATCCATGCTGGAATTCTTGGACTGTCTACTTCAGCACAGTTTATAATGATAAACTATCTCCACAGCCTTTTTTTCTTTCCACCTTTTTATTTCAAAGGTTAGCATCCTTAGGTGACCCTCCTTTTACTAAAAACGGCTTATTCCAAATTCTACCAGTCATTTTAAGAAATAGTGGAGAAAGAGTAACTCCAAAATAACATATTTTTCAAGTGCTGATAAATCCTATTGGTACCATTGGAAAAAACGACCAGAGAGAAAGCATTGCAAAAAGGTAGAAATTATGCAGTTTCTACTTTCAGTACACCTTCTGTTTACAAGGACTTTTGGCTTCCATCTGATGCACATGTGCTAAATGCCACGAACACCAGAGCACCCAGATCAACAGACTGTCATTCACCATTTGGGAAACATACTGGAAATTTCAACCACTGGCTAAAGTGTGATAAAAATTAAAGAAGTTCCTTTTATATAAAGCACAAGTAAAAACTACAATATGAACTGAAGGGTAATCAATACAGTATCCCCCCTTATCTGAGGGGGATACATTCCAAGACCCTCAGTGGATGCCTGAAGCCAACTGCCATCCACTAGAACACAACTCTGTTCATGTCTTCCACCCACGAATTTAATGCCTTTTCCGTCTTAACTAAGCACTTATCATGCACGGTGGCCATCATTTTTGCAATGTGAGGCAAGGAGGAAAAACTAGCATGACCTTCTTTTTCCTTCTTCACAATTGCACCAACAGGAGATTTGTTCTTATCAGAGACCTTAGCAACTCCAGCATATTTTCTTTCCTTATTAAGTCAAGAATTGTACCTTTTCACTTAAAGGAAGCACTTCATGGCTTCTCTGTGGCATATTAGAGTTGCCAGCATCACTACTCTTGTGTGTTGGGGCAATTATTAAGTAACATAGGGTGACCTGAACACAAGCACTGTGATGCCACCACAGTTGATCTGATAACCCAGATGGCTATGAAATAACTAATGGGCGGGGAGCATCGATAGTACGGCTATGCTGGATAAAGGAAGGATTCGCATCCTGGGTGGGACAGAGCAGGACAACACGAGATTTCATCACGCTACTCAGAATGGTGTACACTTTAAAACTTAGGCATATTTTATTTCTGGAATTTTCCATTTAATATTTTTGGACCATGGTTGACTGTAGATAATTGAAACCGTAGAATGCAAAACCTTGGATAAGGGGGGACTACTGTACTTTAAATCAGGATCCTTTATATGGAGACTTAGGTGCCCACTTAGCTTTCGTGAAGTTGAGCTGAGAGTGAGAAAACAAAGCAGCATTTCCAAAGGTAACCACGGCCTTGACATGGCAGCGGGAAGGACACTGACTCCAAAAGATCAGTGTCTCTGGCTTTGGGACTAGAGCCCTGCCCAGTCCTCAGGAGCAGGGCAGAGAGGTGGAACTGAGCGAACCATATTCCCTGGCATGTGCTCCTGGGGCCCTGGTGACTGGGCTCCACCAGGAGCAGCTGAAAAGGAGCCGAGGTGCCCTGCGTTGGCTTGGGGGGATGGAGCACCCTCAGAGAACTCTTAGAAGGAAAAGAAGGCACAGTAACCAGGAAAGGTTCTTCAGGACTAGGTTTAAGCCAGTGGGGCTCGGCTCTCTTTTAAGGAGACAGAGTGGTTAGGATGACTCTGCAGCCGCACTGTCAGGGTTTGAAGTTAACTGTCTCCGTTTGTTCAAGTTACCTAATTTCTCTGTGACTCAGTTTCCTCAGATGTAAAGTGGAGGAGCAAAGTAATAGCATTTACATCACAGGGTTGTTGCAAGTATTAAATGACTTAATGCATCAGTCAACACCATGTAAATGTTATTGTTCTCATTATTCCTGAGAGGACAGGCAGGTATTTAAACGGACAAGAATAGGCCTGGAGACTGTGTCCAGAGTTGAAGAACTGTTTACCCACCAGACAGGATGAGAACTGGGAATGCAGAAGAAACCACAATGCTAAGGAGAAACAGTTCTGGCTTCTTTCCTGAGCACATGGCATCGCTTTGCCCTGCAGCTTTGGCAGCTGTCACCCAGGTAGAGGCTGCCTGCCCTCACGTTGCCTTAGCCTGTGAGTCAGCATTCTGGGGGCTTTCAGTGAGGAAGCCAGCTGCAGGAGCAGCAAAGCTTCCAAGAAGGCATGGCACCAGAGGGGAGAGAGCCAGAGCCTCTCCTGGGGCAGAGGGCTGTCCACAGTGTACTCATTAGAAGAAGAGAGTCCCTACGAGGAAAGGTCGGACTGTCATGGGAAAGCCTCAGTCCTGACTTTAAAAACCTTACCTCTCCATCATATAAAAGTCTGACTTAAATTACAAAGGAGTAAAATTCTAGTGGATTTCCCCCGGGTGATAGTATATAATTCATAAGGAAGGACTGTTTGCCTACAAGCGTCTCCTCCCAGAAACTCCCAGCTGCAGAGAATTCTGCGTTCACTGTCTGTTGATTCACCCGTATACCTCCCTCCGCCACTGTCCCTCCCTCCTTATGTCTCCTGGCCTGGCCCAGGCCCTCTGCGCTCCCATGTCCAAAGGCAGACAAGTTTCCAGTGTTGGAACAACAGATATTTCCTAGGCTTTTTTTTATTACCTTCAGAGAATTTTTACCTCTAACGGGAAAAATGCTTCATTCCAAACTAAAAAAATCCTCATGTTTGCTTGCACCGCCAAGTGCCACTTGCTCTTAAGACTGGAAACAGGGAAGATGAAAGGAAAGAAGTGTCGGCCCACGTGCCCTGCTAGCACGTGAGCACAAAGCTACCTGGCCTGTTCATGAAGTCACAGTGGCCTAGGCCTGCGATGTCTATCCTCTTCATAAAGAGCACCATGCTTGTTAGGTTGGCTTCCTGCATTTCGGCTGGCTTGAGTGGCCTCATGTCTTTGGAGGCAAATTCTTCAGTGTATAGACAGAACAGTTTTCCTATAAGAAACCAAGAAAAATGGCTTTAATATTTTTGTGTTGTCTTTACACGTGAATTGACATTTAGTTTCCGTGTCCACAGTGCTACCTGAAGAAGATGAAGCAAGGATTTGCTTGCGGATCTCTGCTTGGCTTTGGCTGATGGGCTGCATGACGAGCGAGTTTGCTCTTATTCTAGGGTTGTACACCTTCACATGGAAAGACAGCATCGTTAGCAGGAGATACTCAAGACTGCAGGCTCACTGTGCTGTTTGCAGTACTCTACTTCATGAAATGCTCTGCTACAGACTCATTTTCTTTGTACAGTATTTATTTTTATTTCATTTGCCTTGTAATAGAAACTGTAAGTGCTTCGATAAACGGATTTAAAGGTTGCAGCTTTCATTGTAGCTTCAGTAACCTCTGTAGCACCTGCTGAAATTCTGGTGTTACCACTTCCCCGAGCACTGTACTGGCAAATGACAACAGACCCTCACGTGCCACATGCAGAAAAAGCTTCTCACCTGACAGTGCTGTGTTCCTTTTATTAAGAGTTTTATTCAAATCAACTGTGATCTCAGTGGTCTCACTTTTATAACAAACACTGAGACTTTCCAGTCATAACAGCTAACACAAAAACTGCATATGGCATTAACGGTGATTTTCCTTTTTTTTTTTTTTGAGAAAGAGTCTCGCTCGGTTGTCTCAGGTGGAGTGCTGCGTCATCATAGCTCACTACATCCTCAAACTCCTGGGCTCAAGTGAATCTCCTGTCTCAGCCTCGAGAGTAGCTGGGACTACAGGTGTGCGCCATGACACCCAGCTGATTCTTCTATCTTTAGTAGATAGAGACGGGGGTCTCCTCTTGCTCAGGCTGGTCTCGAAGTCCTGAGCTCAAGCAGTCGTCCCGGCTCGGCCTCCCAGAATACCAGGACTACAGGCGTGAGCCACTGCGCCTGGCCAACGGTGATTTTCCTCATGGGTGATCTACAGGGGTGAGTGACAGCCCTGGGTTCTCTGAATGGTGGACTAATTCAATCAAGTTCAACTCTAACTGGTTCTAAAAGGAACCCTCCTACCTGTTGAGATTGCTCTCTCATAGTAAGACAAAGATATTTAGGAGGTTCATAGTCTCCTGGAGGGATAAAATTACTCAACATCTCACAATGGTAAATGAATTAATATATGTGGTAGGTTCCATTCAAATCTCAAATGCTATGATTTCTGAAGTCCCAGTGTCTTTGAGAGTTTGAGATTACCTCATTTTCATTTTTTTCTAATATTTTAATTTAAAGGTAATGATAAAAACAATATATTTTGTAAAAAAAATTAGGATGAAAATTTTATGTCAATTATAAGCCAAAATCTGCTAAAATTAAAGTCAGTGTACACAAAACTAATTTCTAGCAAATTCCCTGGGGCAAGATGCTAATTACTTTGATAAAGGGGCTACGAAAAATATCATTGGATGTACATAAGAGATTAGTTTAGGGGTCAAATAATTTGCTTTGCTAGTACCTTAGGCTAAAGAAAAAAATACTGACAAGGAGAACCACCACCTTTATGCTTTAGTTGTGGAGTCTTTCCTCAAAACTTTCTCCTTTGGCACGTCAATCAATTTAATTAATTTCCAGACTACCAACAGGCTAATGAAAGACAGTAGTATGTGATCTAGACTTTTGTTACTGGTTGCAATTCTTCTTCTTTGCACATGTGACCAGACTCAAAGAATCCCCAGATCACACAGTCCATCCTCACTTTATAGTAAAATGTCAGGAACCCAAGAAACTGGGGCGACAATTATTAGCAGTCTTTTTAACCTACTTGATAATAATTACCTTTCTTCTTTCTATGCCCACATCAATAACAAACTTGACTGAGTTGCTCCAGATCAAAGACTCTCCAGAGCTAGTAGTTAACACCACTCTTCTTTGATAAACTTGGCATCTTTTTTCTGTATCATCAATTGGCTTGAACAATGTACATTTCTCTTTTGGATACAAAGGAACAACCACCAGTTCTCCAAGGTCTGGGTTTAAATTAGATCCTTCTTGGTAGACAATTTCATAGGCTTTTTCAATATCCTTAAGTAAAAAATAACATCATCTATAAGAATAAAGTGCAATACAAACAACTTCACTACTTTAAAAAAAAGTCTGAATCAAACAAAGTTTTAGGCAATACTATACAGGGAAATGTGTACAGGGAAAGAAATGCCTATGTTGTCATGTGTATCTTTAAATAAGGAAAAAAGATGTAACTAAATGAGAGAATTTCTTTGGGAAAGTTAAATATAATTTATAAACAATTTCGTTGCTTTTAGTCCAAAATGGTTTTCCTCTTGTGAAATGTACTAACTCTGCCTTTATGCATTTATCTTGCTATTTTTCTAGCTTGATACAGTGTCTCATATCCATTAACAATGGCAGGTAAACAAAAGTTATTCTCACATCAGTGATGATGCATCACTGTACTTTGATGGTGGCAGAACTGAGGATTACACATCACTAGATTTCCTATAAAAGTACACACGTAAACATACTCCATAATCAGGATCTCTATCTGGGTCATTCTAAAAATTTTGACCATTTAGCACTTAAAAATAGCAAAAATGCAATAAAGCAGGCAGGAAATAGTTACTGCTATTTAAATCTTTGCATGATTCAGGCATTTAGAAATATCCTTTAAAAATGTTTTACTGTCAAATAGCTTGAGGGAAAAAGTCCATTAGTTTCCATAAAACTACATATGAGTAATTGGTACAAAACACTCAAAAGGTAAGGCATTTTAGGTAGTATTTTTCTATTTCTCAAATCACTAGTTTTTTGGAACCCCATACAAAATAGATACTGCTTCACGTAATTTTTGTCCTTTTTATTTTTCCAAAATTTCTACCTTCGTAAGGACCTAACCAACTACCAAATGGAAGGAGCCCCATTTCATTTCATTAGATTCATTAAAAATGTAAGTAAAAAAGGAAGATGACTTTCCATGATCTTTATAGTTTTTAAGACTCGATTCCGTTCTCCATTTCCCTAGCTCACACCTTCCTTTCCACACCACTTGTAGAATGGGATTGAATTAATTTAAGGGTTTGGTAGGCGTCTCGGAGAGCTGGGGGAGCTGTTTCCAAGTGTTTCCTGATCTGCTGAGAGGCGCCAGGGATGTGCTCCGCTAGGTTCCACGGCAGCAGTCACACAGGTATGTTCCCTTGCTCACACCTCCCTTTTCTGCACATAGCTGGTCGACTTGGGACAGATTTTGTAATAAACAGTATGACTGTTGATCATAATGAATGAAAATTTGCCAGTTGGCATAATCAGAACAAAATTATTCCTCCATTTTTATAATTTTGATCACCTCGTTTTCCCTCACATACCATGTGAGGATAACTTAGACATGAAAAGGAAAAGAACAAGCACGTGGGCTGTGTTCTCCTGAGCCTGCTGCCGTGGCGCCTTACAAGGTATCGCTCCTTCCTCCCGGGCGGCTCCCGCGAGCCAGCTTCTCACAGGTGTCCCTTAGCAGATCACCTGCATTTGGGAAGGGTTTTGATTCCAGTAGCCCACTCATGAGCAATTTCCTACCAAAATGAACTTTCAGATTGTACTGAAACATTTACTCTTATTCTCTTAGAATACTTTTGAAAAAGTAATTGGGCCACTAATTTTTTATTTTCTTCTACTTGCTAAAACTTTTTAGTTGTAGGTGGATTCTTTTTCAGTGCAATGCTTTCCCAATTGAGCTCTTTTGGCTGCCTTGTAGGTTGGTTCTAATGTTGAACTTTGTTGCAAATATGGGGGAAAAAAAAGAATAAAAAAAAACTTCAGAAGGAAAAAAGCATACCTGATAGAGGGCTTTGTGGCTATAATCTTGAGAATTTGAGGAAAAAAGCTTAAAATATGCATCTGGTGCTTCACATGTTTTGTTTATTCATTTCCTTGAATCTTACTCAATGTATACTGTTCATTTATGTAAATGGGACTGTCCTATAATTACCTGCACAGCTATGGAAAACAGCAACACCCACTGAAGGAAGACAGCTAGCAGATAGCTAGCCCGAAAAACGAAAGACCCACAACTACCTAGAACATTTCCCAGGAAAACCTCCAACCTCATGACACCTTTGTGATAGCTTATTATTGCACAAAAATTTGGCTAGATATTATTATAAATCTCAACTTATGTTTTCTATTTAATGTATTTCACTTTCTGTTTTCAGGTTAAAAGATAGTTGAGTAATAAGGAACAACACACTGTAAACATTCAGGGCTGTGAGTTTCAGTGATGATGGGGCAGCCTGTCAATGATGGGGATTAAGTCACAGCAGGTGGTGCTGAGCACGTGGTTAGAGAACATGCTCAACACCTAAAGTGAATGCTGTTGCAAGCTCACCAGACCGACATGTTTGAGAATGCTTCTGCAATTTAAAATGTATCTCTTAAAAATGACAGTTAGTACATTTCTATTAGACTGTGTGGGTTTGTTTTCGTACGATATTTAAGTGCTATGGTAGGTTTTAAAGTTTTATATAGAAATCAAGAAAGCTTCAATTGGCATAGGGGAATAATGATCAATAGCTGTTAGCATGGATTTCAGAACAAGATAAATCTTTCCAAGAGACAAAGTCCAAGGCTATAAGAGAGGAATATCTTAACTGTGGGTCCTGATAAATGTAGTAAAAAAGAAAAGCCCCCCCAGTGTACTGAACTGTGTTTAGCTTGTTAGGTGGTAGGTGGGGTAAGGAAAACCAGATAACACCTGTGGAATTTGGGGCTGAATTGTGAGGGAAAAAAACTGATTCCACTGTCCGCTAAGTCAGCAGAATCCCAGGGGCTGGCTTGCCGCCCGCACGTGGAGCAGATCTGCTGCTGGGCCCCGGACAATGAGGAGCTCACCCACAGAGTCAGCACTGGGCCTGGCTTCCAGCAGCAGCACCCAGCATTGCCAGAGGCTCAGAATTGCAAAACCCCTGTAGCTTTCATGGCACTCTTACTTTTCAGATTTTAATACTCTGCAAGACTGATGGTTTCTTAATAGGAAATGCCTTTCCAGCCTGACTTCAAGGGAGATCATACACCTTTCTAAGTCCTGTGGACTTTATAGTTTCTATTACCATCCTCAATACAAATGCATCTTCCAAAGTCTGACAGTTCAAAAATCACTATACCATGAATTATAGCTTATATTAAACTTATAAGAATAAACTCTCTAAGACCACCCACCCCAATTCTGTTATAAGCATTATTTTCTAAAAATCCAAAAATCCATTTTGGAATTTTTGGTTACTCTGACTTGAAAGATTACTACCTTTTTTTTTTTTTTTTGGCATAAGTGTATGTCCTGTTTTTCACCTCACAATTCTGACTCTCAAATATATTAGATGTCTAGTTTTGCCATTCTTTCTTTCCTTAGGTTTCACTCAGTTATTCTGAGAATTTCTAATCGTTTTCATAAATCCTCTGTCTCCTTAATCATTTTATTACTTTCCTCAGAACTTTCTTGAATATCTTGACTCATGCAGGATTGGGGAGTATAATAGAATAAATTACTGTAATAGGTAGGAGATTTATTATTCAAGAGAATGTATATCATCTGTATCCAAGAAATGATAACTATGCTGTGGTTACACACTTAAGATTCTAAATTACTTTAGGTAATTCAGAAACTGATAGAATTTAAGTGGTAAGAAAACTGTCTAAAGTTCCAAAAGCCAGGAGGACCAGTCATCCTTTATACTCTGAATATACAGCAGAATACTTCTGAAAGTATTTCTACAAGCAAGTGGGTACTTAAGAAAGGCTCTGGCAGGGAGCTGAGGTGCTTGTCTTTGTTCAGCTGATGGCTCAGCCTGTATCAAACCATTTCCTCTTCACTTCTGTTTAATCACTAGAACCACTCTGTATTTGGGTCATGGCCTAAAAACTAGTGCTTTCACTTTCTGAGAGAGAAGATGGGAAGGGAAAAAAGGCCAGGCAATTAGTCTCCAAGAAGAAGAGCCTAATTCCGCAGATCCTGGAGGCTTTTAGATTCAGCCAACAGAGTAGTGGGAAAAAAAGTAGGCCCAGTGTAGCTGCGATTAAAAAAAAAAAAAAAAAAAGCAACCCCAAATGGCACCTTGGCTGTATGAAAGCAGTAACAGAATGCAAATGATGTTCAATTGTACATTTCCAATTGTTCTTTTGAAGAGATGTTTTCAAGAAACCTGCGGGAAAATTTTTCTCAGTCATCTTTTAAGAAAAAGAGCCACGGTCTAGGGAGATGGCCTTCTGGGGTGTGCTATAAACTATATGTTCTGCTTTGTACCCCACTGACTATTGCAGAAACATTTTTGGGAAATTTTTGATGCTCACCAACAAATGCACCAGGTCATGAGGGAGGCGGCCAAAAGTGTGCCGGGAGGTGGTGAGTGTCTACTGTACCAAAAGACAACTCACAGCAAGCATGGGTAGAACCAGCTCTGCATTGGGGTAGCCCCCTATCTGGCCTGAGGCTGGGGAAGGAAGTTGACTCTAGAGATCATTTTTAGAAACTCCTCAACATGCCTCACCCATTCTTTGTTTTTAGAACAACATGTGATTTGAGAAACACTTCCTTGTTCTCCTTTCAGCACAGGTTTTATTTAATGAGGTGTGATGAAACCAAATATTTAAACAGTTAATTAGCAAACTGAAACCTGTATGTTAGTTATTAAAAGCTTCCCCAGTGAAATACCTTATTACTCTGTTAGGTTAGAATATTACTTACTTACTTGTTCACAGGCCAGAAAGGCTACAATGTCACCCTTCTCACCCGAGTGGTGAATTTCAAAGATAAGGTGTAAAATAGACTCAAAAGGATCCTTTTGAGCCCCACTAAGGTACACAACCTCCACAGGGTGCTTATTTTTCACTTCTATGAGAGGCACGTTTCCATAGTAAGAACTGAGTTTGCTGATCAGATGAGGTGAGGAGTTAATTATAAGCTTCAGTTCTGGTCTTGCTAGTAAAACATCTTTAAGGAGTCCAAGTAACACATCAGTTGCAATGCTTCTTTCATGAACATCATCTAAGATGATGACCCCATAGCTACCCAAAAAAGGATTGGACATCATTTCTCTTTGCAACATATCATCAGTACAATACCTATAAAGAAGAAACATTAAAGTTAGAATATTCTGTGAAAAGCCATGCAGAGAACTTCTAACAACAAAAATGCCTTTCCTGTATCCTTTTCTCTAAATCAGTGATTCTAAATTTTTACTGGGGCCAAGATTCCTTTAAGATGATAAAATCTACAAACTTATAACACAGAAAAACACACATAAAATTTACACCCAGTTTGTGTATGTTCATGGACTCCCCCCAGAAACCATCATTGAACCCTAGGTTAAAGACCTCTGCCTAAATGTTTATTACAAATATTAACAAGAGCTGCATTTCACATTTGCTCTGAGTTTTATAAACACAGTAGTATCATAAAACACCCTTGTCAGGTAAGCAATTTTCCTCTCTCTTTCATCTATGAAAGAACTTTGAGTAAGCGCATAGACTTTCAAGGAAAGGATACAAGAATGGCTACCTGGCTCAGGCTCACAGCCCAGCCAGCCCGCCTCGAGGACTGCCGCTATTGGAAATGCATTATGGAGATGACACCACCAAGATGTTAGCTTCAACCAAACAAAAGTGTCTAAAAAGAAGCCACCTATTTAAGGGTAGCAAGCAAATTGGCTAGAATTCCTGGAGGGGTCATTAGTGATTTTAATAGAATTTTCCAGTAGTTCTTGGGAACATATTTTTTTTTAAAACCCACCTGTTAGTCATTCACTTTCATGTAAATATCTTTCTGACACTATTTACATATTTACCTATATTATTGCTTGAAGAAACCAATCCAATATATTTTCTACCCATTTAAGGTATTTACTTTTATTTATCCTTGTACATAGCAGTTCTGAGACTGCTGTCCTTTAGAAAGACCTGTTTTGCAAGGCTGGCCCTCGGATGGCATTTGGGAACTTAGATTTGGAAAGGATTCTCACCATTCTTACCGTTCCCAGAACTAATAAAGAGTGGCTCGTTGTACCTGAACTGTTTGTACAAGCAATACGGTTTACGTTGAACCATATTTTGGAACGCACTAGGCAGAGGGTGCCTATGTGACCAGCCCCCAGTAAAAGTCCTGGGCACTGAGTCTCTGATGAGTCTCCCTGGTAGGATACCATTTCACAACTCATGAGGGAATTAAGGGCGTTCTGTGCAACTCCACTGCACAAAAACCTTGGGAACTTGTGCCTGGTTTCCTCTGAACTTTATCCTACCCACTATTTCCCTTTTCTGATTTTGCTTTGTATCCTTTCACTGCAATAAATCTTACTTGTAAGTAAACTATTAATATATGCTGAATCCTATGAATCCTCGTAGCAAATTATTGAACCTAGGGGTGGTCCTGGTTCCTGAATTAACCCCTTTCAAGGAGGAAAGAAAAGAAAGGAAACAAACATTTATTAAACTCCTAGAGTGTGCCAAGGATTGTGCTCGTGCATACATTTTCTCATTTAACCTTCAGAATAAATCTTTAAGGCAGACATTACTATCCCATTACTATTGCTCATTTATAAATGAAAAAACTGAGGTTCAGTAAAGTTCAGTACCCTGCCCAAGGTCATAAAGCCAGGGATAGAGTCAAGATTTAAACCTGATGTCTGATGTCATCGTCAAATGATAAAGATTGCTTCCTTGGCCTCCATGGTTTCGGTGATAAGGTGCATATTTTTTCTTTCTGTATCTTCATGAGACCAAAGTGCTTGCTCTGTGCCTTTCTTTTCATACAAGTTCTTATCCTGTGTCTTGCCAAATGAGCAGTGATCAATTGTTGATGACTCCTTTTCTCAAACTTAAAAAATATCCTGAATGCTACACCATTATATTTTGTGCGAGATGCAAACAAACGGATGCATTGAAATCTAGCTTTCAGATCACCTTTTGCTGAAGTCAATTAGTATGCTGTAATGATATAAATTACTATCGCCTCTCATCTCAAAACAAATTATTTTAATCTATGCTACTTCCTTCATGTTAGAAATTAAATCTCTGTTCTCTTTTCAGCAAAACTCGTCTAAGCACTGATCATATAGGAAGCTATGCTTCCCCATAAGGTGGAGGAGGTATATGTGTTATATAAACATACCTCGGCTTAATTAAAAAGAGAGAAGATAGTGACTTACTTAAAACTCTACTAGACTCAGCAAATAGGGCCCGGCCTTTCAGATGATTATATAATTCTAAGGGAATCATACAGGCTTATTCCTAAATACTATAAAAATCTACATTTTTTTTCTACATAACACAAAGATATTTCTTACCTTTGTGTTAATAAGATACTGTGTGTACAATGCTTAAAAAAGTGCTGTTACTGATAACTATGTTAAAAAATATATACACTGCCAAGGTTTTAGGAAATGCAGTTTATATTTTAAATTCCTAAGACTAACTTTCTAAAAGCTAAGAATATAATAAAATAAAGTTTTATTAATTTTAATATTTTATAAAGTTATATATATTGAGTTTGATCTTAATGAAAATTTGAGAACATAACTTTTCAGTTCTCAAAACTGAAAAGATCACTATTTGAAATCTATGAGTCACTTCAAGATATCTTGACATGTAGTTTGGAAAGACTATTTTAGGTATATAATATTCAGGTATTCACTGGTTCAAAAAAGGCCAGGAAAAAAAGCTTAAAGAAGTAAATTGTTATATATAGTATCAAAAAAATGGTAGTAGGCATAACGACAGCCTTAGTAATTGCCTGTTATGTTTCTGATAGATTAGATATTAAGGAGTTACAAAGAAAATGGAAGACAATGACAAATATAGAACATCCCCTTCTATGATCAATAAACCTTAAATCCTCTGATTTAGATAGCTATTCGATCTGAGATTATTCAAAATTTTGGCTAGCATGCCTCTTCAAGAAAATGAATCTGGTTCTAATTATAATTCTAAAAAATAAGTATAATTCTAAGTATAAAAATAGCTACCACATACATACACTATGGATCAGTCACATGTATTAACTCATTCAGTCCTCACAGCAACCCTCTGAGAAGCATATGAATCATCCACATTTTACAGATGAGGAGACTTAAGTAGAGAGAGGTCAGGTGACTGGCACAAGGTTACACCCATTCACAGCCATGTTGCCGCCTCAGAACACAGAACGCCAGGAAGAAAATCAGGTGTTGCTTTCTTTTATCACTGGGGAGATTTTCTTTCCTGCAACTTGAACCAAGGATGCAGCAGAATATCTGCTGACTCTACACTGATTCGGAGGGAATGTCATGGTGGAAAAGAAGGTACAATGTCCCAGCAACAAGAGTAATTGTAAAGTAAAGGTATGAAAACAAGGCAGCCCGGCAGTGGCGGAAGGAAACAGAACCTGCTGTGGCCAAAGCAGGCAGCTAATTGCCACCCATCTCCAAAGACGCTCTTTGTATTTCAGCGCGCCACACCTGAGGCTATTGTCCATAGTAAGAAACAAATGCTACACACAGATCAAAACTAAAAATACTTTAATA
>RJWJ010037854.1:0-15312 GCA_004363605.1 Indri indri
TTAGATACACAAATACTTACCATTGTGTTACAACTGCCTACGGTATTCGGTACAGTAACATCCTGTACAGGTGTGTAGCCTGGGAGCAATAGGCCGTACCAGATCGCCTGGGTGTGTAGGAGGCTGTGCCTTCGAGGTCTGTGTAAGGACACGCTATGATGTTCCAACAACGATGAAATTGCCTAACGAGGCATCTCTCAAAACATATCCCCATCATTAAGCGGTGATGACTGTACTTAAAAGGACAAAGACAACAGCAGCCCAAGACTGAGGCATCCCAGGTGCCAAGGTGGTCACTTGGACAGAGGCAGCTACTGCATCCACTCCAGGGGACTCCACAGGGTTGGGCTGGTGTCACCAGAGGGAAGCCCTCGGCAAAAGTCCCAAGACAGAAGGCCTCAATGAAGGGGTGTCTTCTACTCCAAGTAGCTGACCTCACTTTGCTGACCTAGGAAAATGGTGAAGATAAATTCCTTAAGAGGAATACGGGGCAAGAAGCCCGGGATTCCAAGGTGTAGAAACTGATGAGCTGGGTGCATATGAAAGACCCCTGAGTGCTTTTACCCCACCAGGAGACCCTACCATGGAAAACCTCTGATTCAAGGGATTCTTGGGAGGTTTGAACAATATATAATAGCTTCTCTGTTCACACTGTGTGAATAACTTAAGGACAATAATTTATTTCCAATTTATTTTTTACTGAGGTATACATTAGATATACTAAAATGCACACATCTGAAGTGCACATACAGAATTCTACACTAAAAATACTCATATAATAATCACCTGGATCTGAAAATAGAACATTTGCAGCCTGCTGAGAAGGCTCCTGGGTCCCCTGGAGCAGACCCTCCTGCAGAGTGCTGTCCCTGAGGAAATCTCTCCTGCAAGTTCTAGGGAGCTAGGACTGCCCCCGGCATACGGGAACAGGTTTTATGGCTGCTTTTGTGCATTCCACCTAATACAAGCATTTGGTGTGTGACAGAATTCAGTTTAGGACCCTCTTTCATTTCAACAAATCCCCCGGTGGCGAGGCTGACGAGGGGAGGACTTTAGACTCTCCCCTTCCTCTAAATCAAGGAGGCCACCAAGTCTGAGAGGTGTGAAATGCCAGGCACATTTATGTCAATTCAAACACGCCCTGCTGTGCCTCTGAGATGAGGTGGGTCCTCTCCCCTACTGCCACCACCTGTGAGGCTGATGATGGGTCAGGCCCAGCATAAAAACCAGTGTTTCAGTTAGAAGTCAAACGGGCCTAAGACACGCAAACATACACCATCTTGGGGCTTCCATTTGGGAAAAAGAGAACTCTGATTTCTACCAAGAATGGGAAAAAATAAAAGACCAAGGCATTGCCAAGTATTTTGGCAGCAAAGGCTGACTTTACAGACTTATTTTAGGAGGTTTCGTTTAGAAATGATGACACAATTTGGGGAAAGATGTAAGAGACGTGGACACGCCACAGTTGTACATTACAAGGGGTCAGACGTAAGTTGGAATTGGTGCTCTCGTGTTACAAACTGTGCACCTTGACACGTGTATTAACGTCTCTGATCTTCCGGGGCTTTTTTTTAATATATATAAAACAGGGAATAATAATAATGGCAACCTTTCAGGGAATTGTGAGGATTAAATGAGAAAATGAGGATACAGTGTTGGCTTCTGAGTAGAAGAGACACTCTGCAGATGTTCAGTCCCGTTTCCTCCTCTCTCCCGGCTTCCTTAAGCGGCTTGTGCAGCACGAGATAAGAACCTCTCCCCCTCTTTCAACCCCAAACACATAATGATTCTACAGAATCTTAAAACATTTGTGTCTTTCAACATACCAATTTTTCCCAAAATCCATAACACATGTGTGAACAGGTGATTTTTTAAATCATTCAAGTGGTGTGCTTACTTTGGAAGAAGACACAAATACAGAAAGATAAAAGCCACATAATTCATCACCACTAGCTGTCCAAGAAAGCAACTTAATATTGACTAGTAGATTGGGAAGAGTGACAAACAACACAGCTACTTATTAATCCATTAGACCTGAGGGTCTGCACTCAGACCCTTGGCCATGTATTGCTTGAGAAACAGGTTTTGTTTCCATAGCTAGAAACAACTTTCGTGAAGGCCAGATGGCACACAGTTCCAAATAATTTGCAATTCCCCAGTAAAATATATAAATAAATTATGTCTTAAATGAATACTAAAGACATTTTAAGTGGGATATCTATTTCTGGTCTTCAGTAAAAGAAAATTATTCAAATCCTGGACATGCATCTTTTCAGAAATGGCATCCTCTGAAACACCTTGATTTCAACATTGTTACATGACCAAAAGCAGGGCTTTTGTTATTTGGCTCTGAGCACCACAGCCCAGAGATTCAGGATGAGAAGTTTCTGGAAGCAGGTTCTCATCACAGTAACTTCAGATACTAATAGGTAATCCTGGACCTCTGTCTGAAGTGCTGGCCAATCTGTCTTAACTATCTGGACAAGTGGCCTGATGCCGGGGCGCCAACATCTGACCGTTTCTAGGGCATGCGTTCTGAGGCAGAGTCCACAGAAGCCATTCTCTGAAGGCAAGCAATTCCTCCACTAACCATTTTTTTTTATTGTACTCTCTCTCTCTTCTCTTTTTGGAAGACAGGGTTCGAGAAGCCTGAAAACTCAAATGCTGACTCTGGCCCATTCAAACAGAGTGTCCACTTCCACGCCCTGGGCCTTCCGTGGCCTTCACAGCCCTCTTCTTCAGGGAACACCACAGGTTGCTTAGAGCCCGATCCAGCAACAGAAATGCACGTGGGTGCAGAGCTGAAGTGTGGCGGCTTCCATGAGGCTAAATGCTGGACGGTGGCACCGGGCTGTCACTTTATGCTTGAACCATTTATTTGCCACCACTGAGTGAACAGAACAAAAAGTGCAAAAATAGCAGTCATGGCACAGAATCGTGGAGCCTACGGATGAACTCTAGTCCAACTTCTAACCCACAGCAAGAATTCCTTCTCTAACATGGCTAGATCATCACGGCTTGACCACTTCCCGTGATAGAAACAGGGGACTCCATTTCATTTTGTCTACAAAAAATTCTCTTCTAGACAGTTTGTTATATTTAGAGTTG
Organism: Indri indri; assembly: GCA_004363605.1. NCBI lineage: Eukaryota > Metazoa > Chordata > Mammalia > Primates > Indriidae > Indri > Indri indri. Next base: position 3,109 of record RJWJ010037854.1, read on the forward strand.
AAATTTGTCTCACTATGATTTCATGCACTGGCCCTAGAAGTGCCCTCAGTAACTACAGAGAACAAGATTAACCATACCCCCCACCCCCGCCCCATAATCTGCACTGAAACCACCACCATCCCTGCCTCCCATCCAACAAATATTTTCTTCTCCAGAACAAACAGCCACATTTTCAACAGACATTTCTTATGGGACATGGATCCAGAGCCCTTAGGATCCCAGACGTCTGACTCTGATGACACTTCAATTTGTCTGTGCTTCCCTGACAATGATGCCTAGATTAAAGACAATTCCCAGGTGTGGTCCGGTCAGAGCAGACAAGAAGGCAACCATTACCCTCCTCGCCTCAAACACATTGCAGCTGTTAATATTGCCAAGTTTGCCTCAGCTCTGTGAGTAGCCAGGTCTCACTCTAGTCCTCAGTGTCCTTGCTTAGAACTGTCAGGTCATGGGAACCGCTGAGAAGCTGGGCTTCCTACTTTCTGAACAGGATTCCTTTGCTTCTTCCTTTAACTGAAATCCAGGAGTTGATGGTTCTATTATTATCATTATTAAATTGGCTCATCTTAATTTTGACCCATGTCAAGACATTTCTGGAGACCAGCGGTCACTGGCTGACTTTCCCTTTGTCATAGCATCCACGGATCACAGAAGCTTGTGAATTCTGTTCTCGCCCAAGTAAATAAATCACACCTGGAGATTTACTAAGTAGAACAGCACCAAGGGCACTGAAATCTTCTCTGTCGCCTGAAATTAATTTGTCATTAATTAGCATTTCTGGGTACAGATTTGCCAACCCACTGTAAATCCTCATAACTGTACAGTCAGGTCCAATTTTTCAAAGCATCCAGATCTACTTCCTTCGGGGTCTCCTTTGTTTCTGATTTTTGCTAATAAAAACGGTGGTGCAGTGATTACCCTTGTATCTGTTCCTTGTGAAGCTGTGCTGGTGATTTTCTCAAATAAGTGGAATGGCTACATCTTGAGGTAGGGCTAGTTTCAGTTTTACTAGGTATTACAACTGCTCTTTAAAACGGCCACACTCATTTACACCATACCAAGGTTTCTTTTAAAGGACTCTTGAGTGCCACTTCTGAACGGCTGGCTGCTTCCTAGCATTTAGACACTGAGAACTTGTACATGAAGGCATATCCCTGTGTTTGGGGTACTAGGAGGGACAGACGGTCAAATTAATGGCTTGCTGCTGATAATCCCCAGTAGAGGAAGACGAGCACTCCCATATGCTTGGTTTACCTGTATCTTCACTGTGCCCCAATTCCCTCAACAACCAACAATTTCCTCATGTAGTACATGTATCATTGGAAACCACTTCAAATACTTTCTGGAATAAGACAACATTTAAATAAATTACCTTCTTTTTTTTTTTAAGTTAGAACGTAAGACAAGGTGCTGCTGGGCTGTTCCCAAGACATTCTGGTGCTGGGTGGTTTTCTACTTGGCTTCCACTTTATCTTCCTGGGTGAGCCCTATGGCTCCTGGCCCCAGCTGCCCAGTACTATTAAATAACTAACACACGCAGCCTTAGAACAAGAGGAGGAAGGGAAGGATGGACTCACAAATAATAACTCTTAGCTCGCAGAAACAGAAAGCAGCATGGCAAAGTTGCTCGTTAGTGAAGGGAAAAGATTGACACCCAAATGGCCATGGTTGCTTATGACTGGCTTTTCCGAAGTTCATAGGTGGACAGTTCGAAGCTGGGAGGGAGGACTCCTGGGAGAGGGCGCTCGCAGGCAGATTTGGAATAGCACAATATAGATACTTTCACAGATACTGTTACAGCAAGTGTTACAGCGACCGGTCCCAAACCGAAGGAAGAACCTAGCGGCACACGGAGAGTCGGAGAACCAGAGTTTATTCGCCAGCGGTTCCAGAGAGGACTCGCCACCAAATTCTGAGCACCACTTCCCTGTTTTCCCTTAGTTTTATACAGTTTGGGGTAGTAGTCAGCTACCAATCATGTACAAGCATCAGTAGTCATCCAATTAGCAGCAGGTTTCAAACAGCAACCAATCAGTAATAAGCATCCAAACATAGCCAATCAGCAATGAGCCCTTTAAAACCAACCAGTTAGTATTGGTTTTGTGGCCGGGGTAATTCGGGGAAGTTTTGGCAGGGATTCCCCTAACAATACCTCAGTTAGACTTTCCAGAAGTCTGACATCCTCCTTTAAAAATGGGAAAGGAGCTTGCTACACACGAGCCCCCGTGTCTGGCAGCACTGGCTGGCTACCAGGGTGCCCAGGGCTTTGCCTCAACGCTCCTGGTCGCATGGGCTTCACTCTTGGCACTTCCCCCCACCCCTAACCACAGACTTCCCTCGGGATCGTGGATTTTGTTGTTGGACTGACTTCATCGGGCTGTACCCTCCCCACGGACTGCCCATACAGTCTTCCTTCCAGGTGGTTCCCAGTGTTGTAGATCTCACCTACTGTTCCACCCCAACCCCTCCTGAGACGAGTTGCTGGGCCGGCGAGTGCTCCTCCCCCAAGCCTCAGGTATAAACTAGTTGAAACAAGATATACTGCGTCTGTGATATTTTTATGAGCCAGTAACCTAACCACGAAAGGAAACTAGAGTAATTAAGCATGTCTTGTCTTAAGTGAACCGAAACTGGCTCCTTTCTTAAATGTGAACCGTTCACCTGTTTAGTAACATTACATTCAAAGAATTTTGCAGTGGGTCAACAGAACTCATCAGTATGGACTCATGATTTTTACCCCGCAATGTCTATCAGAATGTCCTAAGGAGTTTATTTCACTTCAGTCATGAACTCTAGGGTAGGGGCCTGGGCAGCAGTATTTTGTACAAGCTCCTCAGTAGGTTACAGTGTGCAGCCAGGGTTGAGAATAGTTGGTCTAGAGATTTCAGAAATTTCCTTTCACTTTCTAATAATCTTCACAGCATCTACCCATTTTTAGGCTTAGATACCTATCTCCGTCTCGTTCCTCTGGCACAGTTCACGATCAGAGGTCCCATGAAGACTGAAGCCATTCAGTCCCCTGGTGTGTTTTTGAGCTGGTACCCAGGACCCATTTAACAGAGCTGGGTGCACCTTTCCTAACCCCTCACTGTCGTGGGTTTCAACTCCCTCTTCTTGGTGGTTATTCTATTCTTTCCAGTTAGCACTCTCTTTTATTAATAGAAAAGAGACAGAAAATAAGTGGGCTTGGAAAGTCCTTTTGACTCCTGATTTTTTTTTAACAGATTTTTTTTTTTTTTTTGAGACAGAGTCTTGCTCTGTTGCCTGGGCTAGAGTGCCATAGCATCAGGCTAGCTCACAGCAACCTCAAACTCCTGGGCTCAAGCAATCCTCCTGCCTCAGCCTCCCAAGTAGCTGGGACTACAAGCATGAGCCACCATGCCCAGCTAATTTTTTCTACATATTTTTAGTTATCAAACTAAACGCCGTGCAGGAATGACCGGGACAAGGTTCCAGATTCCCTTCTATTTTTAGTAGAGACGGGGTCTCACTCTTGCTCAGGCTGGTCTTGAACTCCTGACCTTGAGAGATCCTCCTGCCTCGGCCTCCCAGAGTGCTAGGATTACAGGTGTGAGCCACCACGCCCGGCAACTCCTGATGTTTTATGAAGATAAAGTTCCCATACTTAGAAGCTATTCTATCTGTGCATCTGGCTCTGAATATATGTCCGTTTTCTAGCTTTTAACCATTTTTTGCAAACCTTGGCTTAGTCCTGATGTGAGTTCTACAGACATTATTCTAGCATTTTTGTGCAACACTCTTGTGTTTCCCCTCCATTATGAGCCTGGAGGGGCCCTGTTCTAGTTCCTCTTAACATTATATGTGTATGTGTATGTGTGTGTATATATATATATGTGTGTGTGTGTGCATATATATACATATATATACATACACATTTTAAATTATGGCCAGAATACTTATCATAAAATTAACAACTTTTAAGCATACAATACAATATTGTTAACTATGGGCACAGTGTTGTACAGCAGATCTCTAGAACTGATTCATTTTGTGAAACTGAAACTCTGTGCCCATCAAACAATATCTCTCATTTCCCCCTCCCCAGCCCCTGGCATCCACCATTCTACCCTCTGCTTCTATGAGTTGACTACTTTTGGTATCTCATATAAGTGGAATAATGCAATATTTGTCTTTCTGTGACTGGTTTATTTCACTTAGCATAATATCCTCTAGGCTCATTCATGTTATTGTCTACCGCAGGATTTCCTTCTTTCTTTAAGGATGAGTAATATTCATTGTACGTATGGTCATCCCTCAGTATTCATGGATGATTGGTTCTAGGATCCCAGAGAACACCAAAGTCCATGTATGTTCAGGTCCCTGATATAAAATGGTGAAATATTTGCATATAACCTATGCACATCCTCCTGTATACTTTAAATCACCTCCAGCTTACTAATACCTAACACATTGTAAATGCTATGTAAATAGTTGCTACACTGTATTTTTATCTATATTATTTTTTATTATTGTATTGTTATTTTTATTGGGTTTTTTTTCTCTCGAATAGTTTTGATCTGCTGTTGGTTGAACCCACAGATGCGGATCATGCAGATATGGGGGACTGACTGCATATACAACATTTTCTTTATCTTTTCCTTTTTAACTGAAAGAGTTGACAATCTTATTTTCACATTTCACAATACAAATGAAAAATGCATCTTTTTGGGCCCTACCTCCTCCCTCCAAAGCCATTCCCTCTTTGACAGGAAGGGGGACCAAAGCTTCCTTGTCATGCTGGTAAGAAAACATCCTAAGTGACAGCACCATGATCTCCTGGTGAAGTAGAACAAAGAATATAAAACTGACATGAAGAGGCCTCCCTCTATCCTACTGTCTAGTCGAGTCATTCTGGGCCAAGTGGGCCCCATCGTAGGACAGGTGGGAGGGCTCGTCACTGGGGGCCCAGGTTATCATTGGCAATGTGCCTCCCATGGGCGACCTCATGCCAGGAGCATGGCCCACTGGCATCATCCCAGGAGGAGGGCCCATCAGTGGCATCATGGGAAGGCCCCCCATATGGGGTACTGGCATCAGACCAGGGTGAGGAGGACCCAGGAGCCTAGGGGGAGGTGGGATCATCAGTCCTACAGGAAGAGAAAGAGCAGACAATAGACTTTCACTTCCTCTTTGTGTTTCCTACCACTGCAGTGTGTCTTTTGCACAGATGGAGAGTCACAGGTAAAGTGTGTATTGGAGTAGTTACAATAATCTCAGGCATGTTGCTCTACTAGTCTTGCTAAAGCCACTTAATTTGGGGTGCTCTCAGAAACAGAGGTTTAGTGCAAATAATGTAGGCCCTAAGAAATTGGAATACCTTAAAATTAGGAATCTTGAGTCACCTCTGTACCCCTCAACACAAAGTTGCCAACCGCCTCTGCCCTAGCCAGCTTCCTGTGCCAAAAACAGGAACCCCTGGCAATAAGAATCCTTTTTGTTGGTTGACAAAACAAGGAAGGCTACTATTTTCAAGTTCTAGGTGCATATTATCCTCGCTAAAATGATCCCATATTCTCCAAATAGGACTGACAGTAGAGATCCAATCCTTAAATCATTTTCATCTTCTCCAGCAGGACAGCCCCCTTCATGCTGCATTTGTCATCCATGTGGTCCCAAAAGCTACAGATCAAAGTGAATGAATGTTCTGATTGGAGAGGGATGAGTCCACAGGTCATATGACAACCCTTCCACAGGTGAAAATCAAAAGTGGGCTGAGTTTTCCTCCTCCTTCTGCAGTTTAGCTGCTCTCACTTGTCCTTCCATGTTTTAAAAGGAAGAAACACTTAGGGATAAATGTGGGCTAATAAAGGAATTATTGTGAAAACACAGGAGGCTGAAGGAAAATAGCCACACCAATGAAGACTCAACTCAGTATATAGCAGCCTATAAAGTACCTACTATGTGTCTACCACCGTGCTAACTCCTCAGTGATGGAAACTAAGTGAGGGAGCTTAAGCCAAGGAAGAAACCAAGCTGATCAAGGAGATAAGATGTGCACAAGCGAACACAACCCAGGGTGGGCCGTCTACTAGATGTTGTGGGCAGTCACAAGGGAGGAGCTCATGGAGCGGGAGTTGTGAGCCAATACCTGGAAGAGGAGGCCTGTGAGGCACCCTGAAGATGTGCCTAGGACTTGACTAGGTAGAGGGGACTGGGGAGGGGCACCTCCTGCAACATTTCTCAACCCCGGCTGCAGGACAGGATCAACCCAAGGAGTTTCTGCAAAATCCCCCAGCCTGGCCCCACTTTATACCAATTTGTCCAGACAGACACCCTGGGGATGAGGCCAGAGCAAGGGAAGCCTGAGAAGCTTCCCAGGTGACTCTGATGCACAGCCAGGGTTGAGCAAAGACAGAAAGATTTACTCCACAGAACCGCTTTCTTTTCTTCTGGTATTTAATTCCATTTGAGTGTCTAATGCCAGACCTGTGTCTGCTGCATCTAATTTACACCAAATTAAAATGCAAAGCAGGATGTGACTTAGCAGTTTAAAGGGTAAGAAAAGATAGCACCACCCAAGAACTTAAAATAACATCTGGTGGTTTGAATTTTATGAGTGGGTGTTGTTACCTTCCCTTAACTGACAACTGCTTGTGGAAGAAGGGTAGAGTTTGAACAATTGGCAACCACAGACAGCGGTTCATTACTTATCTAAAAAGACTATCGATTGAGTCATTATGAAATGTGAGTGTGAATTTTTAAAATGTCTCTGTCTCTTATAAAAATCTACTTATCATCTTTTCAGAAATGTAAACATTCAGCTAACAATAAGTGCTAACCGAACACTCTCAAATAACAAGAAACCAAATACCCTAGTCGTTAATGTATCAGATGTACACACTTCAAGCTTGTTTGTCCACCTCTAAAAATAACTGTTAGACTGAGAATCTAAGCTTAAACCAAATTCTGTAAAACTAAGTTCCCGAGATAATATTTTGGGGGTATCCTTCCAAAACCACAGGGGCAATAATGAACAATTCCTTGTAAGAGAATCACTAATTTAGTGAATGTAGGTAGAGAGAAAAAGGGATAGGAGTCTTACTCACTCCTAGGGGAAAGATCGCTGCAAGAAACTGAACATGGGACACTTTTCAACTAGTACAAACTGAAAGAGAGAGAGAGAGAGAGAGAGAGAGAGAGAGAGAGAAGTAAAAGACAGAGAAAACAGGTTTTAAAAAGGTGGGGTGGTTGTTGGTAGGCTAGAACCAAAAAGGCAAGAAAATCTTAAAAGTACCTCTGTTTCTAATGCTAATAATGCAATGGCTATTTTATTATCTCCAGTAGATTGTGTAGATGAGAAGCCATTTGAAGACTTCTGTCTTACTCTCTTTTGTTTTCATTTTTTTAATTTCCTACAGCTAGGACTCTACCTGGTAAGTGGCAGGTTATTTGTTTACCAAATCAATGAACTGCGTCCCCTCCCTCTCACACTAGCAGCTAGAAAAAGATTTTTACTAAAACTTGTTTTTATCTCAAAAGTAGGAACATAAATATTTTAAAGTATCAATTTTTCAAACTTTAAAAATCTGTAGAAAGATGGATCCTAATTCTTTAGGAGTCTATATCTAATGAGAATGTTACAAAACAGGAATAGGTAATAGAAATTACTAATAAGAAAATCTAAGTCAAAATGTGGAATGTATACAATACATTAAAACCCTAGTTGGATTCCATCAAATTAATCAAATTCAGCAACCAGGACCCCGATTTTTCCCTGTGTATTACCCTACATTGTACATTCATTGCAGACATCAGCTGAATTAGAGAGCTTACACATGGAGGGTGTTTTAATACACCATTTTGTACTTAGATAGCATCTTTCATCAAAGAACTCCGAGTACTACGCAAAGCTATGCAAAGGGCAACTTCCCCATCCTTACACCCAAAGATGGAGCAGCCCCAACACAGAGCAGAGAAAATCACATCTCCTAAAAATGAGAAGCACCTAGTCTCCAGACTCAAAGCAGAACTCAAGGCTTATTTATGGCTTACAGTGAGCTGACACTAATTCTGATGCATCTCTACGGGGTGTGGAAGACATATTTTTCAAAGAGACCACACCGATGTATATATATCCCATTCCATATGCTCTTCTAACAAAGTGACATGACACTTCTTCCTCTATAGGTGGGGTCTATAGTCCTATCCTTTGAATCTGAGTGGGCTTGCAATCACAGCAGAAGCGATGCTGTGTGACTTCTGAGGCTGTGTCAGAAATGGCAATGTAACTTCCACTTGTACTCTCTTGCCTCAGGATGCTTGCCCTTCGATTTAGCCACCATGATGTGAGGAAAAGCCAGCCAATGTGGAGGGGGCCATTTGTGAAAGAATTGAGACACACCCCTCAGCTGATATACAGCGTCAACCCCAGATCAAATATCCCAGCCTCCAGTCTTCTCCCCATCCCACCTGACACAGAGTGGAACAGAAGCCAGCTCTCCTCATCCAGTCCTGCCAAATTTGCAGATTTGAGAGCTAAACACTGTCATTAACCTACCAAGTCATTGGCATTGTCTTACCCTACCAAGCTTTGGGGTTGTTCATTATACAGCATTAGATAACTAAAATCCCAGACAGGAATCCCAGGCAACCCATTAGGCTGTGCAGCTGGGAGGCAGGAGGGCATGGAGTCAGAAAGCCTCCTAGTTAAGTCACAGGAGGGCCCTCTTCTCCTGACCCTCAGGCCAGCAGGCTCCTGCTACCACAGCCTCCCTCTCCTGTCATGTAGGTCAGACTTGGAAGAGGGCCCCATGGCCAACAAACCCAGACTCCCTTATGAAGTCACTTCCACGAAGCAGACACGGTCCAGCATGGGGGCCAATTAGCTGATCCCAAGGGGTATGTGTCTGACAGTGACATACCACAAACGAGACATTGGAAATCTAAGACTGGCACAAAGATGAAAAACAAACAAACCCCTTAAGAACCCTGTAAATACACCTTTCAACCCAGACCTCAAAATTTCTCACTTATCATTGGGCATTTACCTTCATAATAGCTTAAGCTGTGGTTGGAGGAGCATTCTCAACAGGGAACTGAGCCACGGAGAAATCAAGTATCTTCCTAAGGTCACAGGGTCAGTCAGTGAGGGGTACAACTAAGAGGAGAATGCAGGACTGTCCTCCCTGCCAAGAACATACACCCGAAGGGGAAGCGGCAGCTACATTAAAAGTTCTGTGTGCACATTTAAATATTCCTAAACAGCAGATTTAAGGTGAGAGTCAAAATCACAAGCACCATTCAATCCTTTGGTAAGAACATGCAAACTCTTGGGCCTTTGCTAGAGAGTTGTTTGATTAATCTCACTGCAGAAAGATCTAGTCCCAGCCACACACAGGCTTCCCTGAGGACTATCTGTGCCCAGAAACCACAAAGGATGCCAGCAAGGCCATAGGAAGGCGGTGCTTCACCACTTGAGTGGGAGAGAATGATTGAAAGGAAGAAAAGACAAGAGACCAGCTCTCAGGGCTGGAATGAATGCTGAATGATCATGGAAAGAAAAGATCAGCACATCGACCACAGCCAGCCAACAGAAATTTTGGTGCTGTCCAATACTGTAGCTTCTAGCCACACGCGCCGCCGAGCACCTGCAATGTGATCAGTGTGACTAAGTAACTGAATTGTAAATGGCCGGCAGCTACCATACTGGAGAGTGCGGTTTTAAACTGTAGCATTCTAAACCACTTATTTTCTCCCCCTTTTCCTGTAGCACAAAATGAGAACACTAGGAACATGTCTGCCTCCTAAAATCTTCCAGGTGTGCTCTCACTTCCACCTCCCCTGAAAAAGTCAACGGCTGACATACAGCTGAGTCACCACAAAGTATGATGGCCAAAACTTAAATGCATTAAGTCGTGTCCAGGCAATTTTCTTTCCCATTCTCTCTCTTGTCTGAATAAAATGAAATAAAGTGTGAAAACAGGGGTTGGTTTTCCACATGAGGTCAGTGGGGATTTTTAGTAACGAGATCAACTTGAACTTACAGCGACTTCAAGCTGTGACCAGAAGCTCACACAGCTTCAATGGAAAACCATTTGCAATGTCACAAAAAATGTGTGAAGTTCATGCATCATTTAGGAATGATTTATAATGGCTGCACAGTATTAAGGCAATAGCCTACGAGGCATAAGATTGTATTTTGGAATGAAAAAAATGTTATGAGTTCAAAGAAATACCAGATAGTAATTTTGGGGTAGCTGCAAATGTGTGCCATTTTCTACTATCTTCAGATGGTGACAAAAACCTGCCACCAGCCAACCAGAAGCCTTTTTACAGTGAGTGGGGAGGGAAGGTGAGAAGCTTTTTAAGAGGGTTCCCACACTGTCACAGTTTACAAAGCCCAGCAACAGCTCCACAAAGCTGCTCCATAGCTATCATTCGGCCTGCAGGAAAGTTGTTAATGTGGCAAAGAAATGAGAAACGTAACCAAGAAAACAGCCAACTCCTCAGTATTTAAGTTTTTCCATAACCTAACCCCTGATTTATCAACTCAAATTTATTTCAGCCACTGCCCAATATAAGTCCACCATTTCAGGCAAACAGTCTTAAAAGTTCCTCATTTAAGACAGGCATTCTCATAAATTGCTAGTAGACTATAAATCAGAACAACCTCTTTAGAAGACAATTTGGCAATAGAAAAGTTGGTCTTTCAAAAATAAAGGCAATAAATAGGCAAGAATTCCTAAACATGAAATTCCCAAATGGGAAATACTTCCAAACTCAGGGACTATGGCACACAAAATCCGTTTCTTAAAAAACAAAAAAAGCATTGACCATGAAACCCACCAAACATTAAATGACTAGCCATGGTAAAAAGACCAATGGTTGGCAGGGTACAGTGGCTCACGCCTGTAATCCTAGCACTCTGGGAGGCTGAGGCGGGCGGATCGTTTGAGCTCAGGAGTTCAAGACCAGCCTGAGCAACAGCGAGACCCCCGTCTCTACTAAAAAAAATAGAAAGAAATTATCTGAACAACTAAAAATATGTTAAAAATATGTAGAAAAAATTAGCCGGGCATGGTGGTGCATGCCTGTAGTCCCAGCTACTCGGAAGGCTGAGGCAGGAGGATCGCTTGAGCCCAGGAGTTTGAGGTTGCTGTGAGCTAGGCTGACACCATGGCACTCACTCTAGCCAGGGCAAGAGAGTGAGACTCTGTCTCAAAAAAAAAAAAAAAAAGACCAGTGGTTAACATGGCATTGATTAGGTTTAAACACATGGAGGGGCAACCAGGGGGAAATGAGACCTACAGAGCGTTAAAATCCTAACAAAACAAACATGAAATAAGCAACAAACATCCACAAGTGGGGCAGGGTTGGAGGGAGAAAGCGTTAGATTATTTATCCTGTTGTCCTATTACACTCACTCCGTCCCGACTCCCAACCTGTTGGCAGTTTTCATCTGTTTTCTGAACCCGAGAGAACAAACACTCATATTATGAAGAATTACTTCTCAGAAAATCAGCAATTTCTTTTCCTTAAGTTAAATCTAAGTAAGATCAAATTGAATATTTTACATTTAAGACAATATTTTGTTTGAACTTATTCTTACACAATTGTTTCTGTTCATCATTTATCCAGTCATCCTTCCATTCATCTCCCTGTCTGAAATAAATGATAACATTGGTTATTTCCCAGTTGAGATTTTTGTACCATATTTTACTTTCTCCTTTAAGTCTTTTCCTCATTTGCTTGATTTTTTAAAAGTGAGGCAGAATACTACTGAAATAAAAATAAAACATTAAGTACTTTTCTGGTTTATATGGTTCTTTTTCCTAAATGATCCATTTTTCTCTCATTTCCTCCAGCACTCATCAACCTCAGATTCTGACTCAAATGCCTCCATCGGTCCTCTTTATTCTCTGGCCCTCCATTCTCTAGTTGTGTCTCAGTTGTTGGAGAAACATTACAGGCCATGCTCCAAGGTGAGAGAACCTGCCCAATGATCACTCTTCCGGACAGTCATCAAGCAGGGCAGTGCGGAAACCTCCCAAGAACGTAGATAAGAAAAGCAGTGATGTTTCAGTCTTTTCACTAGAGGTGTGAATGGAAACGACGCACCCACGCTGGCAATCCCAGCCATGCTGTGGTGACACCACAGCGGCAACATACACCAACACACACAAACTGGATTTACCGTAAGTGAGGGCAGCTATACCACTAAGATGCCTTCCATTTTTTTCCTAT